>CAWUFW010022086.1:0-104078 GCA_963921515.1 Calotriton arnoldi | reverse complement strand
TTATGAGTACTCGCATTTTTAGTCTATGTTATTTATGTAAATGAATATCTACTAAAGATCATGATAGCGCAGTATTATTTATTTCTACTGCTTACGCTGTACATTATTTATCTTGCATACTGTCTTGTGATCGTAACAGCACATTTTACTTACACGAGAAACAAGACTGTTCAATAAATCTTTTATTGAAACGCCCGTCTATTCTTTCTGTGTAACTTTGAGGAAAACTAAGTATGCACGAGTGAGCTGAGTGAAATAGTTATCTATTGTTTCCACGACTCTGGGACACGTTCTGATTCTAAAGGGAAACAAAGTGGTCATGTTTTGCGGCTGCCAGAAACTACTCCCTTCTTGTTTGTCAAGGAGTTCTAGTGGCCTCTGAGCTAGCTGGCACAAGTAATTAAGTTTATTATACTCAATAGGGACATATCGACCTCAGTCCTATGTCAAACCTAAAGGGTATATTATTCCAATGCGCAGAGCCTATTAGGGAAATAGGAGCTACACTACAATCTACCGCCTTCACTTCCTTTTATTGCTGATACACCTGAGTCTACAAACGTTGTTCATGTATGTGATTTGCTCACTGAGTTTGAACAAGTTTCTACAAACGCTGTCCATGCATGTGATTTGTGCACTGAATTTAAACAAGTTTTCAATGAGAAGTTAGGGTGTTTGACTGACTATATACATAAAATCACACTGAGACCCGGTGCTACGCCCGTAACGTGTAAGGTGCGCAGCGTACCTTTAGCATTAAGAGAGTCCATGCAAAAAGAATTACAGAAGCTACAAGTTGAAGGGATTATATTTGAGACTGAGGCAAGTGATTGGCTGGCTCCAGTAGTACTTGACCGCAAAGCCTCTGGTGAGGTGAGGCTATGTGTGGACTTGCGCGCTCTCAATCGAGCTGTCATAGCTGATAAATACCCTCTCCCAAACATCACAGAGATGCTCACACAACTTGATGGGGCTGAAGTATTTTCCACACTAGACCTCAGGGCCGCATATCATCAAATCAAGATCGACCCTGATTCTATGGACCTCACTGCGTTTATAACGCCTTTTGGCACATACAAATTCACAAGACTTCCCTTTGGACTGAATTCAGCGGCCTCTGTCTTCCAAAGAGCAATGGAAGATGTTCTGAATGGCCTACCTGGTGTAAAGATTTACCAGGACGATGTGCTGGTATATGGACCTTCTCAAATGATACATGATGAAAGGCTCAGAGCTGTACTTGAACGTTTTAAGTCACGTGGTTTGACCCTACGTGAGAATAAATGTAAATTTAATCTCAGTGAAATCGATTATTTGGGACATAAGTTGTCTAAGGGGGGTGTAAGGCCCAAAGACAATTTAGTAAAGACCATTGAGAATCTTCCCATGCCCCAATCCAGAGATGAGTTGGTTACATTTCTCGGCATGGCCGAATATTATAATAAGTTTGTCCCTCAATTTGCTTCTCGCACCTTTGCTCTTAGAGCTCTCCTCAAAAAAGGTGTGAGATTTGCCTGGTCACCGCAATGCCAAGCTGAGTTTGATGATATAAAAGCAGCTTTGGGTAAGGCGCCTTCCCTCCAGAGTTTTGATGCTTCTGCACATTCAGTTCTCGTCACTGATGCCAGCTCAAAGGGTCTCTGCGCGGTCCTTAAACAGGTGATGGATGGACAAGAGATAACTATCATGTTCTTGTCACGAGCGCTGGTGGGGTCAGAAGCACAATACTCTGTCATAGAGAAAGAAACTCTTTGCATCTGTTGGGCTATTAGGAAAATGAAGAAATTTCTTTGGGGAAGTCCTTTCACAGTACAGTCTGATCATAAGCCTTTGAAAGACTTGTTTACAAAAAAGAGTCTTGATGCGGTTTCTTCAAGAATTGCCAGGTGGATAGTCGCACTACAAGACTTTGATTTTATTGTACACCACATTCCTGGTGCTCAGAACAAGGTGTCGGATTGCCTTTCCCGCCTTGTACAGAACAACCCTGATAATGCTCTCGAAGACTCAGGGGATTCGTGGGAGGATGACAATTATAAGGTGTGTGAAGTCATGGCTGGTATCTTGAGTGAGGGAGAATGGAAGTCTTCCTTGGAAAAGGACCCCACTATTCTCAAAGTCTGCAAGTTGGTAACTGAAGGTTCGGGGGGGTATTAAAAGTTTGAATGAAGAGGTGCGTAAGTTTTGGAATGTGCGCCACGAGTTGTCAGTCTCTTCTGGTTTGCTTTGGAGGGGTACCAAACTCGTTCCACCTCTCTCTGTTAGGCAACAAATTCTTCAACAAGCTCATCAGGGGCACCATGGCATCTCCAAAACAAAAAAAAGGATCCAACTACACTTCTGGTGGCCCTGGATTGATCTCCTTGTCGAGCGCATGGTGACAGGTTGCTCTAATTGTATTGCATCCGACAAAGCCTATAATACTAGGGTTCAACCCATGGTAGTGCAGGAGATCCCTGTTCGTTGTTGACAAGATGTAGCTTTAGATCTTCTGGGTCCCATTACTAGCACCTCCGGTCAATTCTATGTCTTAGTTTTAGTAGACATGTTTTCCAGGTGGCCGGAGATTAAAGTTACTCACAGCATTGAGACCAAAGATGTCACCAAGTTCCTTGATGAAGTTTTCGCATGAGAGGGACTCCCGGATTGTCTACTTACCGACAATGGGGTCCAACTAGTCTCAAGGGAGATGGAGGATTATTTGGCAGAAAGGGGAATCAGACACAAGCGGTGCGCTCTCTATCATCCCGAAACCAACGGAATGGTGGAGAGGTTCAACCTTGTCTTAAAAGAAGCCATTCAACTAGCCAAATCCCTAAACAGGGACTGGAGGTCTGAGATCATGGAGCGAGTAACGATTTACCGTCTCACACCTCACTCAACCACTAGTAAAGTTCCCTTTGAGCTTTTTCGGGGAAGAATTCCCAGTACCTGGATGTATCAAGCGTGGATGAGAGACAAAAGTGCGAGTGTGGGTTTGGATGTTGGTCCTGCTACAGGGTCTAGGGTGGTGTCTCTGGACGATGAGTCCTGGCAAGGTGGTCAGGATTTGAAGATTGCCAAAAGAAAAGAATATTTTGACAGCAGACACGATGTAGCTCATACTCGTGTCCGAGTGGGAGACAGAGTGCGAGTAGGTCTTCCACAGAGATCTGCAGGAGTCTCGAAATTCTCCTCGCCTGTGAAGAAACTCTTTCAGAATGCTGTAAAGTTGAATGATGGTCGCATTTGTAACTTGAACAGGATTGCTCCCATGCGTACCACTGTCCGTTCTGAGTTGGGTGGTCCTAATGATTCCCCTGGGTTGTCTGTACTAAGGAAAAGTTCTCGTACAGGAAAGATTCCTGTAAAACTGCATGATTTTGTTCTTCATTAATATTTTTTTTCTCCTTCTTCTTTTATTTCTGGTTTTACTCTCCCCTTCCCTGTTCTTACTTTTCTCCTGCTCTTCTTGTGTAAAGGGGGAAGGTGTGTAATGACCTACGTGTCATTTTGTTCCTTTACTCAGTGTAATGACCTGTGTGACTTGTTAGCTTATTCCTTCCACCTCATGGAGTTCTAGATTCTAGAGTTTTTATCTTGTTTATGCCACATTAGAACTCCGAGATTTCAGTTGTTGCTGGGGCCGTGTGGATGAGATGTCTTGTCTGTAGACACCTGCTACTTCTACAATAAAGAACCAGTTGCTGTTTCAACCAGTTTGTCACTAATGTGCTTCATTACAGAACGTTTCTCATATCTCGCCTCACGCGCGGGCATCACCCTTCATGCGGATCAGCCTGAGAGTATGTGCCTGCAACGCGGGCATTTCGGGGAGCTGGCTGGGAACATGCGCTGGATGCGGAGTGGGGAGAGGTAAGTGTGGTGTATGTAATTGAATTGGGTAAAACGAAACCCGGGATTGCGGAAGGCTTCCTTAGTTAATCACAAGGCGTGGGCCCATCCTGTATCAGTTAGAGGCCGGTGTAGTGCTGCGTCCCATCTGGCGCGTGCCTTCATGGTGTGAGCAAGTGGAGTACCGTTAAGGGCAGAGTACAAGAGAGTTATAGCATGGTGTGTGGAGTCAGATGTCAATAATAAGGACAGAGCCTGGGATGAGGGCGGTTCGGACTCTCCGGTGCCCCACGTCTCATGAACGACCCAACGTAGTACATGGTAGGATAAAAAGAGTCCCACCTGCAGTCCATACATCTCGGTCAGTTCTGGGAAAAGCATGAACGTGCCTTCATTATAAAGGTCCCCTGCTTGGATAACAGCAGCGTTGATCCATAGGTGTAAGTCAACTCGCCTCGGTGTCCGATGTAATAGGGGCAAATCCCAAATGGGAATAGAGGGTGAATATGGTAGTGTAGGGCCCTTAGGATGCAAATTGCGACACCAGCAAGTGCAGACCACAGTCATTAGTCGGAATTCATGCGTAGGATGAATAGTAGGGTCACATAGCCAAGTATAAAGTGCAGTTCTCTGTAGGATTGTGTGAATGAGTGGGGATTCTGGGCGCACCGGGGCACTCAACCAGGACAAAAGCCACTGGACCTGTGCTGCGGCGTGGTGCAGTTCAAAATTGGGAGCCCCTAGTCCTCCATCCATGAGTGGGTGCTGTAGAGTCGACAAAGCCACCCGCTGACGGCCCAAACTCCAAATTAATTCCAGTAGCAATCCGTCCAAATCGCGGAAGAGGGAACTAAGGAGCACTAGAGGCAGAGCTGAGAAATAATACAACAGAAGGGGTAATATTAGCATTTTAGAAATCGTGTTCCGGGCCAGCGGGTACACCGGGAGCGAACGCCAAAAGGTGAGCGAGCGGCATATGGAACCAATGGCCTTGTCCAGGTTGCCCTCACGAAGATCACAGTCAGAGTGATAAATTTGTATGCCTAGATACTTGAAGGTATCGTAGCACCATTGTAGGTGTGAATCCGGAGGGGGAAAGCGGTCAATAATTGGTATGTGTGTTAGTGGGAATACACAAGATTTGAGCCAAAATCTTCTAGGATCCGCATTATGCTGGGAAGACATATTCTATCTCGTAGGAAAATCAAGGCGTCATCAGCGTATAACGAGATTATCTGGTGGGAGTCGCATTTGTTTATGCCCCAATCCGCTGCATGGCAGCTGCATAAGCAGGCCAGGGTGCCATGGCGAGGGCGAAAATTAGGGGGGACAGAGGGCAACCCTATCTCATGCCCCAATGAATTGAGATCACCGGTCCCATTTCAACACGTGTTATCGGTGCAGTGTAAAGGGTTCGCACCCAGTCCAGGAATCCCGGGCCGAATCCCATTCCAGTGAGGACTATGAACAAAGACTTCCAGGATAATGTATCAATTGCCTTCTTAATGTCCAGCGACACCGCTACATGATTGTGAGCGTCTGGTGTGGTATTGTGCAGAAGACGCAGGAGACAATGGACATTTAGGAAAGTGCTTCAGCCCGGGATGAACCCAGACTGATCCGGGTGTATTAGTGAATGTATAATAGGAAGAAGATGTTTGGCTAGGATCTTACCCAATATCTTGCAGTCTAGATTAAGCAGGGATAATGGGCGGTAGGAGCAGATATCGAGGGGATCTCTGCCTGGCTTGGGTAGTACCATGATTAAAGCTTCACAGAGTGTAACAGGTAAGCCGCCACAGCTTCTGGCCTCTTTAAAGACATCCAAAAGGTGTTGTGTGGTCTGAGCAGGGAACGTGGCATAATACTCGATAGGTAGTCCCTCAAAACCAGGGGTTTTTCCATGGGAAGTCCGGGACACAGCAGCGCACATCTCATTTAAGCTCAGTGGGACTTTAAGGTCAGCATGTTGTAGTGCGGTTAAGCACAGTAAGTGTGGTGCATTAAGAAAGCCACTCAGGGTGCAATTCTGTGTCATAGCCGGAGTGGAATAAAGTTCACTGTAGTTACCGCAAAAGGCGCCATTGATATCCACCTGTGTGAATTGCAACATGCCTTTTGTTAACTTTATTGCGGCTATATGGCACTCTGTTGATCTTCTCGTGAAAGCCACGCCAGCAACCTCCCAACACGATTCCCCTCGGCGTGTTGCAAGGCTAAACGTTGTTTATAATCATACTTGCATAAAATCGGTTCCGCTTCAGATTGGCGCTTGCGTAATTATGTGAGTTGTGCATTGGTTGACTCCCTGTTAACTAGCTGGACCTCTAATAGGCGAAGATCGTGTCAATGGCCAAGAGATCCTCAGTGAGTCTCCTGCGTATGCCCCACATGGTCGAGAGGCAATAACCTCTGATCGTGGAATTGTGGACATCCCATTCAATGGCATGGGATGATGCAGTATTAGTATTAAGTGAAAAATATTGGTCTATGCATTGGGCAAGGTCAGCTCGGAATACTGGATCAGATAACACCTCTGGTTGGAGTCGCTATGTGGGTATGAGGGAGTAAGGGCGCCCCCATCGGACGGTGAGTAATAGAGGGGAATGATCAGATAAAGTATGTGCTAGAAATTCCCACCAGTCAGTTGGGCACTGAGGTGAGGTGTGCAAAATAGGAGATCAATCCTGGTGTGAACATTATGCAATGAAGAATAAAAAGAGCATTTGTGATCTGCTGGGTGTGTGAGACCTCATGCATCATATAGATGCATGTGGGATGCCCATTTACAGAGATAACGTGCGACGCGTTCAGATGGTGTGCCTTGTAGCAGACCACAGATACATCTAGATCGCAATTAAAATCACCCCAGAAAGTGGGAGAGGTCAGGTCGCGGAGCAATGCCGGGGTTAGAGTGTCAAAGAATTCACATTGACGCACATTGGGGCATATACCGCAGGTAAAGCCTAGGGGGAACCATCCAAGCGGCCCTCAAGTACTACGTATCAACCCTCCATGTCCACTCTCTGAGTAGTCACCACATATGGAACACCCTGTGCTATCCAGATAAGAACCCCACGGGCAAAGGAGGAGGACGTAGTGCCATATTCCTGCCTGCACCAGCATAGCTGGAGGGTTTGTAATTTAGTAGCGGTGAGATGTATTTCCTGAAGCTCAGCTATGTGACATGGCGCCTTTTCAGATAAGCATATATTCGGTGGCGTTTCAGTGGTGTGACCATGCCACGCACATTCCAGGCCATCAAATGATAGAGGGGAGCGGGTGTGTTCGTCTGGGATCAGGCATAGGAAAGGAAGCGGGCATCAGGGAGGTTGAAATATATGTGGGTTCCCACCCACCTGTCTATCTCCCAATGTGTGCATGGTGTTAATGAGGCCCAGAGTGCTCGATGATAAGTGTCACAGAATAAATCAGGTCCAAATAGAGCTTCTCGCAAGGAAAGAACAATAACATGGAAACAAACGCCCCCCCCAGGACAATCGCCATAAGGGCCTCGTCCAGCTAAACATCCCCAAGGCAGGCAACTTAACCCCTTCGCTGCTAGATCTTTTCCACCCCTGTGCTAAGCCTTTTTATGGCTATTTGCGGTAGTTCGCACTTAGGCCCCTGTAACGTTTTGACCACATAGGGTATCCACGCCAAATTTGCATCCTTTTCTTCCAACATCATGGGGATTCTAAAGGTACCCACGGTTTGTGGATTCCCCTGGAGGGGACCCAGAAATTAGCCAAAATATAGCTAACTTTTGTTTTGTTTTGGAAAAATGGGAAAAAAGGGCTACAGATGAAAGCATCTAGTTTTTCCCCTGAAAATGGTATCAACAAAGGGGTTGTGGTGCTGAAATCACCATTTTCCCAGCTTTCAGGGACAAGCAGACTTTTGTCAGAAAACCAAAAATTTTTACACAGTTTTGGCATTTTTCTGGAACATAGCCTATTTTTGCTATTTTTTGTGCTTTCAACCTCCTTCCAGTTAATGGTAGAAATGGGTATGAAATCAATAATTGATCCTGGAAAGCTATACATTTTAGAAACGTAGATAAAATTCTGAATTCAGCAAGGGGTCATTTGTGTAGATCCTTCAAGGTTTCTTTATAGAAACTAACAGTTGAATATATGAAAAATTAAAAATTAGTTGGAAAAAACAGCCATTTGTGTCAACGTTTTCACCTGTAACTTCTTCTAATTATGACAGCTGTTTGAAAGCAATATATCATTACATCCGCTGGACCATTCTGGTTGTGGGGATATATAGGACTTGTAGGTTCACCAAGAACCCGACGAACCCAGAGCCAATAACTGAGCAGTGTCTTGCAATGGTTTTTCATTATGTACCGGGTATATAGCAATTAATTTGGGAAAATATATACATGGAAAAATCAGTATGAAAGACACTTTATTTTTACAGTGAAAACTGACCCTTTTTTTGCAAATTGCCTAGCTGTAGATTTGAACCCTAGCTCTGCCGGCACCTAGGGAAACCTAGCAAACCTATACATTTTTAAAAACTAGACACCCAGGGGAATCTACGATGGGGTGACTTGACTGGCTCTCACCAGGTTCTGTTACCCAGAATCCCTTGCAAACCGAAACATTTGTCAAAAAAACCACATTTTCCTCACTTTTATGTGGTGGAAAGTTCTGGAATCTGCGTGGATCCACAAAATTCTACACACCACGCGTTCCCCAAAGTCTTCCGAGAAAAATGGTACCTCACTTATGTGGGTAGGCCTAGTGCCCGCGACAGGAAATGGCCCAAAACGCAATGTGGACACACCACATTTTCACAGTGAAAACGGAACCTTTTTTTGCAAAGTGCGTAGCTGTAGACTTTGAACCCTAACTCTGCCAGCGCCTAGGGAAACCTAGCAAACCTATACATTTTTGAAAACTATACACTCATGGGAATCCAGGATGGGGTGACTTGACTGGCTCTCACCAGGTTCTGTTACCCAGAATCCCTTGCAAACCTAAAAATTTGTAAAAAAAAAACACCTTCTCCTCACATTTCTGTGGTGGAAAGTTCTGGAATCTGCGTGGATCCACAAAATTCCACCCACCCCGCGTTCCCCAAAGTCTTACAAGAAAAATGGTACCTCACTTGTGTGGGTAGGCCTAGTGCCCACCACAGGAAATGGCCCAAAACGCAACGTGGACACACCACATTTTCACAGTGAAAACTGACCCTTTTTTTGCAAAGTGCCTAGCTGTAGATTTTGAACCCTACCTCTGCCAGCACCTAGGGAAACCTAGCAAACCTTTACATTTTTAAAAACTAGACACCCAGGGGAATCCAGGATGCAGTGACTTGTCTGGCTCTCACCAGGTTCTGTTACCCAGAATCCCTTGCAAACCTCAAAATTTGTCAAAAAACCCACATTTTCCTCACATTTCTGTGGTGGAAAGTTCCGGAATCTGCGTGGATCCACAAAATTCCACCCACCCCGCATTCCCCAAAGTGTTCTGAGAAAAATGGTACCTCACTTGTGTGGGTAGGTCTAGTGTCCGCGACAGGAAACGAACCAAAACGCAATGTGGACACACCACATTTTCACAGTGAAAAAGGACCCTTTTTTTGCAAAGTGCCTAGCTGTAGATTTTGAACCCTAGCTCTGCCAGCACCTAGGGAAACCTAGCAAACCTTTACATTTTTGAAAACTAGACACCCAGGGGAATCCAGGATGCGGTGACTTGTCTGGCTCTCACCAGGTTCTGTTACCCAGAATCCCTTGCAAACCTCAAAATGTGTAAAAAAAAACACATTTTCCTCACATTTCTGTGGTGGAAAGTTCTGGAATCTGCTTAGATCCACAAAATTCCATGCTCCCCGCATTCCCCAAAGTCTTCCGAGAAAAATGGTACCTCACTTGTATGGGTAGGTCTAGTGCCCGCGACAGGAAACGGCCCAAAACACAACGTGGACACACCACATTTTCACAGTGAAAACTGACCCTTTTTTTGCAAAGTGCCTAGCTGTAGATTTTGAACCCTAGCTCTGCCGGCACCTAGGGAAACCTAGCAAACCTATACATTTTTAAAAACTAGACACCCAGGGGAATCCAGGATGGGGTGACTTGTCTGTCTCTCACCAGGTTCTGTTACCCAGAATCATTTGCAAACCTCAAAAATTGTCAAAACAAATACATTTTCCTCACATTTCTGTGGTGGAAAGTTCTGGAATCTGCGTGGATCCACAAAATTCCACGCACCCCGCATTCCCCAAAGTCTTCCGAGAAAAATGGTACCTCACTTGTGTGGGTTGGCCTAGTGCCCATGACAGGAAACGGCCCAAAACGCAACGTGGACACACCACATTTTCACAGTGAAAACTGACCTTTTTTTACAAAGTGCCTAGCTGTAGATTTTGAACCGTAGCTCTGCCGGCACCTAGGGAAACCTAGCAAACCTATACATTTTTTAAAACTAGACACCCATGGGAATCCAGGAAGGGGTGATTTGTCTGGCTTTCACCAGGTTCTTTTACTCAGAATCCCTTTCAAACCTCAAACTTTGTAAAAAAAAAACACATTTTCCCCCACCCCTAATTGTAATTGCCCCCCAAAAAAACCCTGGTTTATAGTGGGCTTTCTGCCTCCCAGGGGGGCAGAAAGACTGTAATTGTTGCAGGGGTGGGGGTATTGGCATGCCCATTTTGGGCAGCCCCCACCCTAATTCAAATTGCCCCAAAAGAATCCCTGGCGTCTAGTGGGCTTTTTGCCCCCCCGGGGGGGCAGAAAGGCTGTAATTGTGGTAGGGGGGTGGGGTCATTCGCATGCCCATTTTGGGCAGCCCCCACCCTAATTAAATTGCCCCCAAAAAAATCCCTGGCATCTAGTGGGCTTTCTGCCCCCCCGGGGGGGCAGAAAGGCTGTTATTGTTGCGGGGGTGGGGGCATTGGTATGCCCGTTTTGGGCAGCCCCCACCCTAATTGAAATTGCCCCAAAAAAATCCCTGGCATCTAGTGGGCTTTCTGCCCCCCAGGGGGGGCAGAAAGGCTGTATTTGTGGTGGGGGCATAGGAATGCCCATTTTGGGCAGCCCTCACCCTAAAAAAAATTGCCCCCCAAAAAATCCCTGGCATCTAGTGGGCTTTCTGCCCCCCCAGGGAGGCATAAAGACTGAATTTGGCCAATTTTATTTGGGGGAGCAAAGGCCCTTGCCCAAGGGGCCGCTTCCCCTCCCTGGTGTCTAGTGGGTGGATCCCTGCCTGGGCGTCGCCCTCCTGTGGCGATCCCCAAGCAGGGATCCACTGGGGAGGGGTACCATTGGAAAGGGGAGATTCTCTCCTTTCCAATGATACCTCTCCCGTCTTTCTACGTGCTCAGGGGGCTGAGATAGCCCCCTTAGCACGTAGAAAGTGAAAATGAAATGAGCCTAAAGGCTCATTTCAGTTTCGGTTTCTATGAAATGACATCAGCGCGACGTGCGCGCTGATCATCATTTCACAGAAACGGGGGGGGCCTCAGGAGCTGGGGAAGCTCTTCCCCAGCTCCCCAGGCTTTAGGGGTGAAAAAGAATTCCCTCTGGTGCCTGCACCAGAGGGATTTCCGGTGCCATGTGCCAGGACGTCCGGGAGCCATCCTGCACACACGAGCACCGTTGCGCACGACGGCTCCCGGCCATCGTGCGCACACAGGGGGTTAACACCTTGACCGCGGCGCGAATTCCGCCGCGGTGCTGGTGATTTATTGAGTGGGCGGGGTTCGGACGGCCCCCGGCCATCCTCCGCACACGCCCACTGTGACATCGGACGGCCGGGGGCCGTCCGATGCATGGAAGGGGTTAAACAAGATAAGGAACAGAAACAAAAGTAGCATTACATGAGAGCATGAAGTCCACGTAGGAGCTTGCAGGAGGCGTGGATACAAGTAAAGGAGTATACTCAGTCGTGTTGCCATGTCAGCAATGTCTGTTGGAGCAGTAGTGTAGGCCCGAAATGAGAAACAGCTCACAGTCACATGCACATTGTGTACCGCTCACAGGTCATCAGTGAGCAGTGAAGGGGGGGCACCAATTAGCATCGGGGCCTTGGTGCAGCTCTGCAGCAGTACTTACAGATCATCTGTTGACCTGGGAGTCACCTTCAGCCCGTTAAGACCCCCATCCAACGGAGAGCGAGAGTCGCCCGAGTCCGATCCCGACTCCGAAGGGTGACTATCTCGCAAAGGGGTAAAAGGATTTGTGCTGTGGATGGTGGCCTCGGCCACCGCACAGGCTTGTTCCTCTGCTGCCTGGACCCAGAGGGGTGCAGCCCAGGTGGACAGCACCTGCAGCGATGTGGCTTGGGGTCTGTCCAGGTGTCTTTGGAGCGCTCTGTGGGAGGTGTTTTCAGCAAGCCTTTCGCATGGAGCCATGTCCAGGCGTCCTCTGGGGAGTGAAAAAAGTATGTCTTGTCATCATGGATAACTTGCAATTTTGCATGAAATAGAAGTGCATATTTGATGTCCAGCTCCCACAAATGATGTTTGACCCGTATAAATGAACCACAGCGACATTTGACTTCCAGTTTAAAATCAGGATAAGCCTATATATGAGCATTTTCAAATGTCCATGGGTCTTTGGTATGAAAACGCTGTAGGAGCAGGTCACGGTCTTGATAGTTAAGAAGGTGTGCTATGATGGGACGGGGGCTCCCAGTAGAGGAGCGCAGCTCGAAGTGTGGTGTGCCTGTGCGATTGAGAAGAAATGTGGTGCTTTCCCCTCCAGGACATTTTTCATCAGCCACTTCTCAAGGAACAGTTTCACACCGGGACACTCTGAGCGTTCTGGGAACCACAGCAAGAGGATGTTATTGCATCTAGACCTGCCTTTGGCATCCTCCGCTCTGTTATGTAAGAGGGTGACCTCCGCTTCCACCTTCTTCAGGTGCTCCTGGAGGTTCTTATTAGAGGGGTGAAAGATCACCAGCGCAGATTCAGTGTCGTCCACCTGGTCCATGTGCTTGCGGTGGTCAGCACACAATAAATTAACCACAATCGGTACTGTATCAATGCGGGATTCCAGGGAGGGAGGTCTTGGTATCCAGGATAGATTGGAGCACCTTGTCAAATTGTGCTGTGTGTGCCTGCAGGGTCTGCTCCAGGTGGTGAAGGCTGGCGAGGGTCCTGTCGTCGCATGCTGATTCCATTGCATCAGCCCCCGATTGGTATGTGCAGTGGTTTGGCAGGTTTGGGCTTACCCATCATCAGAAGGTAGTTCGAATTCTGAGGTGGATCATCACGGACAGCACCCACCACTGCATAACGGGATCCCAATCCAGGCAGGGTCATTCAGGATCACAGAGCTCACTCAGGTACAGGGTCCAAGGACAGCGTCGGCCACCAAGGCGGATGGGGAGGTATGTCGGTGTCGCATAAGAATGCAAACGCAGCGTCTCTGCGAGGTAGCGCCACAATGTTCAAGGCGCAGCAATATGAGGGATGCCAAGGTGCCATATGGGTCGCTCCATACCCTCACTCAGTGGCTCATCTGCTGGGTAAGGTCGTGTGTAGGTACTCGTGTCACCAGGGTAACACAGGAAACAAGCGAGGGTGTCCCACCTATGCCTCTTAATAGCACCTGGCCAAAGGCAGGATTCACTAATCAGCAGGCCTCGCAGTCCGGGGCCCTCCACACATCAGCCAGTGAAAAGGGAAATCACAATAATCTTGGCAGATGTATCACTAGTGGCAGGGGGGTGGGATGCACACACCCGCGTTGTGGATTTTCCCCTCAGGCACCAATAGTAGTCACAAGTCAGTCACGGGTCCCTGCGGGGATCAGGTGCCATGAGTGCAGTCTGGCTCTGAGGGCAGCAGTGAAGTAGAGCTCTCCGGACTCCCAGCAAGGGTGCGAAATGCGCAAAGCATGTCTTGACTCCACGTGTGTCAGCAGCAGGTCTCAAGCAGCATCAGGAACCGCCAGCTGTCGGAGCTCGTCTCACCCAGGACCCTCAACCGGTTTATCCGGTCCTACATCTTCCACGAGCCGCGGCCGGTCACATCCCACCCCATGCTTGGCCAGGGGCCAGGTACTCACGGCTTGTGGGGAGACTCCGCCTAGAAGGGAGGAATTCAGCAGTAGGCAACTCGTTCGGCTCCTGTGGGCAGCAGCCACCAGATCCGGCATCACCTCGGACCAACAGCGGGTGCCCGGCCAGACCTCGGCGACCGGATACAGCACGCCCAGCTGTCATCTTCACTATTGGCATCGGAGCCCCAGGAGTCAGGACAGGGATGCAGGGAGACAGCTCAGGGAGATCTGCAGCAGGCACTCCGTCTGGCTCTCACAGGCAGCAGCCACCAGATCCGACATCTTCCTCGGGCCAACAGCGGTTGCTGCGTAGTAAAGCCCGGCCGGGCCTCGGCATTCGGATACAGCTCACCTCACTATTGTCTCCGCTGCCGGAGCCCCAGGAGTCATGACAGGGACACAAGGAGACGGCTCAGCAAGCCCACCACCCGTGGTGCTGGGGATGAAGAGCAATAGTCTGATATTTGTCGGGCCCACTGTGGAGCTCCGGACTACATGTCCTGCTCCGTCACCATCTTGGCCACACCCCAAATGATGATGATCTTAACAGAAATGCGAATGTCAGAACAAGTTTTTCCTGCAAAATTCCAGAAAGAAATCAAAAAGTAATACTACCATAAAAAGCACACCATTCCAAAAATGACATCTCATTGTTTAATATGATTGTTTGTTTAGTATTTTGCAATCTTAGATAATAACTAACATCGGAAAGAAATGTACTTTGCAGCAAATGATCTTACAGTCAAAAAGACTAGGAAGATTCAATGATGGAGGAAGACTCTATTCTATACTGGCATAACATCACAGGGTTCTAGAGTACCATACTAAGTAAAGATGTGCGTGCATTCCTCTGTACATGTGCAAAAGAGCAGTGCTGTCTGCATGAAAGCAATGTTTATGGTATTAGAAAAAGAGCAGCAGACATATTTTATCATATGAACCCTGATTGAGTGAATTATGTGAGCTTCAGTAAAGTCATTAGATTATTGCACTGTTTTTGTAAGTTATATGCAATAAAATGGTTTTGTTCTCTTGACAACTTGGAACCTTGATACAATGAGCAGCAGGACTTCTCCACTCCTGCACAGAATGTCATCTTGATACAAAAAAGCATGATTTTCTTTCTTCATTTATATACTTTTCACATAATTTCTAGTTAGTATGAGAAAGATTTGGTATGGCAATGTAGGGGTAGGAGCAAGATGGCAGCGTGTGGCTGAACCTGCATTACAGCCCGTGCTCCCAGAGCTTCGGAGTCCCCTTCAGTGGTGATTAGGTTGAAGGACATCCACCCTGGCCCTCCGGCTGTTCTCTTACCTCGTCTGTGGGGGGCTGCCAATGGTTCGTCGGCCCTCGGTGGTGTTCTTATCTCCGCTCTGGCTTCAAGGTCCAGAGCCAGCTGCTGTGAAGGTGCTGACTGGTTCCGGCTGGAATTTCCGACAGCTCTATTGGATGTCGACAGGAGGATGCTACCGGTTTGAATTGGAGGGGTGAAAATCCTTGGTGCAGCTGCTCTTGGGGAGGCGGTTGATCGGTGGCCCTTTGGTCATGATCCTGAACTGCCAGTGGGGTGGAGGAAGACAAGTGTTGGCGGCAGTAGCTACTTTGCTGCTGCCTGTGTCCTTCAGGTACCGCTCTCTCGGTGGGTTGATCTTTCACAGGATACACTGTTGCAGGCAGGAAGCCTCGCTCTACTCCTACTGACGATTGAAGTGTCTCGGAGGAGGAAGGCTCTGAGTCCACAGTGTGGGTGGGCAAGAATTTCAAGCAGGATGCCCACAAAGGATGCCCCTAAAAAGGGGGGGAGACTGGGAGCAGAAGCCCTCCTGCTTTTCAGACTTTCAGAGAGGAAGCGTTTGTTACCTGGTATGGGGGGAATAGCAGCCCCAGTACTCACTGTGGTTTAAGGGGAGAGAAAACTGCCTCCTGCCTCCCCTCCTCCGCCCCTAAATTTCAAGAGAGGGTTGAGGGTTCTCCTGGGGAAACCATCCTGGAGATATCCCCGTTTGAGAAGGCACCTGGGGACGCTGTTGAATTGGCCAGACCAGGGAACGACAGTCTGGTACCCCATACCCAAAGCACATTGGATGCGTTTTTGATGGTGGGTCCACCCCTTCCTGTTGCAACTATTGAGTCTGGTCAGGATGAGTAGCACGTGGTTACATCCAGCAGTGAGAAGCTGATCCCACATATTTACATCTTACCTCTTTAACTGGATCCTCCAGTGGTCCTGGACTCAGTGCCCCCTGCAGCTGAGCCTTCAGTGATTTCTCCAATATCGTTAGTCAACTCACAAGCTCTTCCGGCTGCTCAACTTCTGTACCTTGTAGCTCAGAGCCCGCTGCTACTGCAGGGGATGGACTGAGGCCTTCTTTTTATTTTCAGATATCTCCGACAGTGTTTTGGATGATGGCCTCGAGCAGGCAATCCATGCTGTACTGGCTTCCAGTGCTTGGAATGTTCCCTCCACGGTTATATCAGCGCATTCAGTTTCCTCTACCCTGTCATTTCAATGGAGGGATAGGGAGGATGGCCCGCTCGCAACTTCAGCTGAAGGTCTTGTGTCTGCAGTGTTCGATAAAAGCCTAGTTGATCTGGTTGCCCAACTGGAGGCGGAAGATGAGCTGTTATGGGACCCTGATAGAACGGAGCAGATGCCTACTAACCACTCTCCCTTGGGTGGTTCATCCTTGGACGCAACAGCTGGCTCTAATGATCTGATGGTCCTTGGGCTCCCATCAGGTTCTACACCTAATGCTTCAACACTGGATTCGCCTAAGTTAGGGGCCATTTATCATCTCCTTTTACAGCACAGAGAGGCTTATCGCAAGTACTCAATGGCACTGAAGGCAGCTCACCTGAAGACCCAAGTTGTTCTTTGTAAACTATTGAAAAATATGGATATAATTCAGTCTTGGCTGGGGGCTAAGGAAGCATCCCAGGTGACTCTCCAAAAGGCAGTGGAATCCAATAGCCTGGGGTTGGCTCAGCAGCAACAGCAGATTACAAAATTGTCTTCTACGGTTGAGAGCTTGGAGAACAGGTCACACTGGAATAATCTGCGAGTCCTGGGGGTTCCAGAGGGGGCTGAAGGAGATGACCCAGGGGCTTCATAGTTCAGTTGTTTAGTGAGGCATTTCTTGCTTTGAGTGATGGGAGTGTTTGGAGCAGCGGGCGCATCATTTTCCTTTCTGTCTTTCTAGTAAAACCTCCCGGTACCCTTGGGCCATACTGATTTGTATTGGGAACTTCATTCTTCAACAGGAGATTTTCCGGGGAGCAACTCCTAAACTGGTGGCCAAGGCATGTGGCATAAATTTCTTTGTCTGCTCAGACTTTTGTCATCAAACAGTCATAAGGCAGTGGCAGCTGTGGGAGTTCATTCCAGTGCTCCAGAAGCTGGGGCCCTCTGTTTCTCTTAATGAGCCTGCAACTCTACGGATTCATAAAGATGGCCATACTTTGTATTACTATGATGATCATAAAATACAGGAACTGCTGACCAAGTGGCAACCGGGGGTCGGATGATGACCTTCTTTTTCTCTGTCTTCAATATGGTTTTTCTTTGGTTTAATGGGGGGGTTTGTTTGTTGTGAATTTTGTTGATGCACTAGTCTTTAAATGGGCTGGAGCAGTCTCTTATGGGATTGCATGGCTTTAGGATTGGATATTCTTTGCCTTTGACAATTAGGGTTAGGTTTTTTTTTCTCTTGGTTTGAGTGTTGATCGGATTAAGTATCTGGGTTTTTCTTTCTTCTCCTCCTTCTAGGGTTAGCTCTATCTTGGGGGGTGCTTGTACTGTCTCCTCCTTCCTGCTTTTGGCTTTAGCTTTGGAGTCTTGGGGCCTGATTCACAGAACTAACTTACGTCAAAAACGTAAAGTTAGTACTTTTGGTATTCACAGAATACACTTACTCATTTTGGTATTCACAGAATGAACTTACTCATTTCGGTATTCACAGAAGTTAGTAGTCCTAACTTTAGGACTCCTAAATGCCTTCTGTGAATACCGAAAGTCTTAAAGTTAGGATTTTCTCAGTTTAGGAGTAGTAAAGTGAGTCCTAACTTTACTACTCCTAAACTGAGAAAAATCCTAACTTTAAGATTCTTCGGTATTCACAGAAGGCATTTAGGAGTCCTAAAGTTAGGACTACTAACTTCTGTGAATACCGAAATGAGTAAGTTCATTCTGTGAATACCAAAATGAGTAAGTGTATTCTGTGAATACCAAAAAGTACTAACTTTACGTTTTTTGACGTAAGTTAGTTCTGTGAATCAGGCCCTTGGTGGTTGAGGGGGACAGGGTGGTGTCTTCTCTGTTCTTTTCTGTTCTTTTTTTTGTTTTTGGTCTTGGTTGAGACTCTGGGGCGGAGGGCTAGGCTTGGCCCCAGGTGTGTTGGGCATGGTATGGGGGCAGTGGGCTGGCTCGCCTGTATGGGAGTCAGGGGTGGGGGTAGGAGAAGGGGTAGGTTAGGGTGTGTTTTGAGAGCATTTGGGGTATGATTTCTGACAAATTGACCAGGAGCAAGGTAACTTACTTTGCAAGTAAAATGGGTAGCTTGAACTGGCACGTCCTAGTGTGTTGCGGGTAAGGGAAGCCTGTGGATAATGTGGGATTATGGTGATAGCTAGGAAGGGCAGAGGCCCTGGGCAGCAGCTGCATATCTTATCATGGAACATTAATGGTGTCAAATTACAAAAGTGGAAACTTGTACATGAGTAACTGAACAATCTTCGGCCACAAATCTTGTGTCTTCAAGAGATCCATCTTTCTCAGATGGAGAGTCCCACATTAAAGGAACTGGGAAATAAGATTCTATCTCTTTCTTGTTATACCTCTTCCCAGAGGGGTATTGCCCCTATGGTATGGGAAAGTTGATGGGAGGTTTTAAGTCAAATAACAGATTTGGGGGGATGCTGGTTGGTAGCAACTATTCAGAATGACAGGGATCGCTTTACTATTTGCTTTCTTTATGGGCCTAATACCAATGACACAATGGTCTTTGATGTTCTCTTATCGGAATTGCATCTCTGGGCCCCACCCTATATACTGCGTGGTGAATTTAACATCACACTATGTCCTAAGATTGATTTGACATCCCAGCTTGGGCCCTCTGATCAGCTTTCTGATGGCCTGGCCACCGGGGGAAGCAACGGCTGCGGGCGGCAGTATCACAGCTAATAACCTCACAAGATTTGGTCGATCTTTGGTGTTTTAAGCATTCTAGTGATCCGGGTTCTCTGCTCTACTTTGCTCCTCATAAGGCATTTCAAGATTGGATATGTTTTTGGTTAGCAATACACTGTCTTCTTCCTCTAGGTTTATTTGTAGCTAAAGGACCATAATGCGTTGTCTCCGTTTATACAATTTAGCGAGCCTACTCAGGTATCAGGACCCGCAGCTGGACATTTGAATGTAGATTACTCCTGAAATAGGGCTACGTTAGTTCATTGAATTCATATGTAAGGAAGTTTCTTGAATTTAATAAAGGGAGGGTACTACTTTCTGGGGTATGGGATTCATTCAAAGCATTTTGTCGAGGTCAGACTCTGCAATTTGCTTTTTATCAACGAAGAACAGCATTGACAGAAGAAACAGGGATCCAACGATCTTTGGAGTCCATTGAATTCAAGCTAGAAAATAGTGTCAGGGTGAGGGATGGGTTTTGGACAGGCCTGCTTTTGGAACAGTCTGGCGTTCCAAGAGCTTCTTTTAAGAAAATAATCTGGGAGAGGGCTGTCAAAAGCAATAAGGCGCGACAGTTGTCATACTTTGAGAACAGTGATGAAGTGGGGCGGATTCTGTCATTTTGGGTAAAGGATAGGTCCAGATCTAATAATATTCAGCAAATTAGGGATGAGAATGGCCTGTTAGTTGCAGATCCCATCTTAGTATGTGAGGTCTTTCATCAGTTTTACCAGGACCTCTATAGGTAGCATTATCTTTCCACCACCGTGGATATTTATTGTTTTATCCAGCAATATTTGGACAGTCGGGTGACTCCTTCTCAGCGGTCTAAGTTGGAGGCACCCATCACTCTTGTTGAGGTCAAAGAGGCCATCACTTCCCTGGCTAGGGGGGAAGGCGTCAGGTCCTGATCAGATACCATATAAATTCTATGTCATCTTTTCACAGATTTTGTCCCTAGTGTTAAGGGATCTTTTTTAACTCATTTTATCTTTCTGATTACGTCCATTAATCCTGGAGAGAGACTAATATTGTTGGCTATCCAAACAAGGATCTCATTCTTTGCTGGTCATACCGTCCAATTTTTTTAATCAATACAACTCTAAAAGCTATACTTGCGTTCTTGCTCATCAGTTGTAAGCAATTATCTCACACTTGGTGGACCCAAATCAAAATTGTTTCATTCCGGGGCGGGACACAACATCACAGGTTAACATGGCTATTATGGCTTTAGAGGTGGCCTCGGCAGCTGGAAACCCTGTTGGTGTGATTTGTTTGGACGCTGAGAAGACCTTTGATCGGGTCTCTTGGCCCTTCCTCTGGGAGGTAATGGAGTCCGCTGCTGTGGGTTCCATATTTATATCTAGGGTTCAGCATCTTTATCGGGGCCTTAAAGCAAGTGTACACAGCACAGGCCTTTTATCTGACCCTATTTCTATTCTTTGTGGTACCCGGCAGGGCTGCCCATTATCTCCGCAGTTGTTCGCTCTCTATATAGAGCAGTTCATTTAATCCCTCAAATGAAACAAGGGTACACAACCTCTAAGGCTACACCAGTATGAACTGAAAATTCTCTCATATGCGGATAACATCACAATTTTGACATCTGCTCCGATTGGAGCTGTTGTAGCTACAGCCGAATCATTCTGGAAGGTTTCTGCCTATAAGGTGAACTCTGATAAGACTTAAATTCTATCTAATGTAGCTTCGCCAATTCAGGATCAGGGGTGGGGGAGCATTTGGTCTACCTTGGAGTCATTTGAAAAATTATTATGCCTGATATTTTGGATCATAACTATGGGCAGGTGTATCAGCATTCAGTAGAGGTCTTCCTTAAATGGAATTGTCTACATATAGGGAATATAGGCCGCTGTACTCTTATAAAGATAATTATACCCCCACAGTGACTTTATTTCTTCCGCTGTATTCCACTTTTTCTGCCAGTGGCTTTTTTTTGCCAGAGTGGATGCATTATGGCAGAAGTACACCTGGGCCTACCATAAACTTCAATATAAGATTCAGCAGTCCAAGAAAGATGGGGGGTATCACTTCCTATCCTTAAGTTTTACTTTTTGGCCTCGTGTTTCACATGACTCCGGTCGGCGTTGGGGTGGACGGCGTGGCCCATGACTGTTATGTTTCAGAGGTTCTTCCATTGGGTGAATTGATTGTCCCCAGGTCAGATATTATCGACCCAATGTACTTTAAGCATACTCGCTTTAAGATCTTGAAAGTTTTTCCTCAGGTTTGGTGTTCTTTTAGGAGATTATTTCCAGGTATTATCCCATTTAATCAGCTTATGTACTTGGGGGGTAGTCCTAACGGTATTCATGGTGGGTTTCGGGAGATATGGGGAAGGGTTAGTCTTCTGTCCTTAGAACAATTTTGGGAGGGGGATGTCTATGCTTCATTTAGTACTTTGCAGCAGCTGGTTCCCCTTCTAACTAGGTTTTTCTTTTGATATTTACAGCTGCAGCATTTTATTTTTAGTCTCAAGGAAAAGGATTTGAATTGTTCCGATAACTCCAGTTTGGATCTTATTAGGAAAATGGCTTCTAAAAAGAAATATCGGGAATGTGTACAATGCATTTTACATGGTTACATATAATAAAGCCAGGGACCGGTTTCAGCAGCAGGCTAATAAGTGGAGCCCTTGGCTTAGTATGGAAGTCACCAGGGCCGATTTTCAGTGTTCCATTCAGTTTTGAACGTATCTCGGGTCAAGGTACATCACCTCAAATGTATTAATAATTGGTATTGTACCCCGCATCATCTTTTTATTATGAAGCTGCGGCCAGATGACCAGTGCTTTGTTTTGGGATGGTGGGAGCTAATGCAGTTCATATTTTTGCATCCTGGCCTGCACTTTGATTGTTTTGGCAGTTCATTTTTGGTAAATTAGGGAGTATATCCAATATGGTGGTTTTGACAGATCTGAAGCTTATTATGCTGGGGCATTCACCAGCTATTCCCACATCTTGGGAGTGTATATTTTTCTCTATCACGCTAGTGACATTGGTTTTGGCCCGATTCTGGCTTGCTAGTCAACCACCCGACCATTGGATTTGGTGGTGGGAATTCTTATACACGAGTAGGCTAGAAATGGTGCTTATTGATAAGGAACCCTCAGAGAAAAAGGTTAGGCTGGATCTGGGATCCCGTCCAGGGTTGGTTGACAGAGACAGCTGCATTCCAAGGCTGGTCTGCCTAGACTGGAGCCTTGGGTCTTTTTTTGCTTATTCACAGTGCTTTCCTTCTTCTAGGTATTGTTCTGCATCTCTTTTCCCGTGTAATTATTTAGTTGTTATTTCCTTATTTGCTGATGATGGAAATGTTGTGTACTCTTACACCAGTGCTTGGGAACTGGCTGTTCTCTTGTTTAAAATGGAAAATGAAAAACCCAATAAAAAGAGAAAGATTTGGTCTGTGGGCTACTGGAAGGCACACAGGCAGGAGGGAGTGCTGGAGAAGTTGGCACCAGATTGTAGAGGAGACATGGATGTAGCAGGGAGTTTTCAAGAGTACTGTGAGGTACTAATATGGAAACGAGGGAAGGAGGTGGGATAACTATGATTTCAGGAGGCTTTTTCACAAAATTAGCACCGCTATCTGGCTTTTGAGCATGCTATAACACTGAGCCTGTGTTTCTTGAGGTAGCAGTGTTCATTAAGATGAACCTGGAACTGGGTTAGCCTTTTTACTGCTGTTAGATCTATCAGCTGCTTTTGACACCATGTTGAATCCCATTCTTCTGGAGCGCTTGGGAAATATGAAAATTTGTGGCTTCATTAATTTTTGTCTGACTGATGCCAGACTGTTCATCTCTCCCGTTCACCTCGGCAACACAATGTCCCTTTGGTTTCTTCTTTAAGTTCCATGCTATTTAAGATCTACATGGTTCCCCCTGCCACCATCATTCAGTAATATGGCTTTATTATGACATCTTATGATAATGACACTCAACTCGTGTTTTCCTTTCAAAGAGCTAATGAGGAGCTTCAGAGGATTTTAAAGTCTGTCTTATCACAGTAGCATAGTGGATGAAATAGAGTTGCTTAAAGCTTATTTCTGAAAAATCTGAAATGTATTTTGGTGGTCCGTCCTCAGTGTGGTACAACATATGATAGCCATTCAGACTAGGAGAGCTGAATACTCCGACTACCACTGTAAGGAATTTGAGAATTAAATTTGATAAAGATCTCTCTTTCTAATGTGATGTTCTGACAGTAACTGCTACATGCTTTGCACTTCAGAAAAACATTCTAAAAATTGTACTGGGCGACACCCTGAAGATCATTGTTCACTCTTTGGTCATGGTCAGGCTGGATTAGACCAAAGCTTTATATCTTGGCCTTCCCATTGGGCCTGTTTACATATTTATGAGTAATTTGGTGCAAAAATCCTAATGTGGGAGCACAGGAACACATATTTAGCGAGTATGAGTGGCTGCTGGCTGCTGCTGTTTGCGTTCTATTGCATTTAAATGCTGGGTTGCACTCCTAACATAATTCCATGTAATATTGTGTAATTTTGCTGTAATTTCACATAATTATGCTACAGCAAATTATGTGAGTTGCACTCACCCCTAGTTGTTGCCAACTGTTTGCATATTATAGCTGTGCCTAGTTGTTAGATTTGGAGTATGGTAACTAGATCCTGCGTTTCCCAACTGACGTAACTGCAATTTGAAGTTGGCATCTGTACTCTTGTTTCTGTATACAATTCTAATGGTTTTTGCTTCACTTTAATGGTTCACTTTTTGACTTCTTGAATAAAAGGCTGTTATCGTTAGCAGTAAGAAGAACAAACATACCCTTTGATGAGTTATTTGCTATTTTCTGACTCCATGGAGCTTTGGAGTGTTTCATTTTATTGTGACACTTTGGTTCAAGTTCCTGTGTTTTTGGAATGCTTGTGTCATCTACTAGTTACATATCATAACATTTTCTTTGGGTATTCTTTTTTAGGACTGCTGTTAGCCAAGACCTCTAGATTTTGCTAAAATTATATGTTCAATATACTTACTTAAAGGGGCTTTTAGCCACCTCTCTTCATCCCTTGGTTTCTTGTTGCACCATTCACATTTTGCTTTCACCCACTAGAGGATAGTGCATGGGGCAATGGGTCACCCTACTTAAGCCGCTGGTTAAGATCACTTTGAGGGACTGCATTTTGCTCTTTCAAAGGAGCACATCCGCACACAAGGTAGCTCCATTCATTACCAGTGTATTTGTGTTTACATTAAAATCACTGTAGTGTTACCTTTGTTTGTAGAGCCTGACGTGACAGGAGTACACTTTCTGCTAGATTTGAGTACAAGGATCATTCCACCTTTATCTGTTCCTGTCTCCTGGCAATGCCGGTGTAAATTCTTTGGAGTGGCCTATGTTTATCTGACTACTGTTTTTTCACACCATACAAGATTGTGTCAATTTGAAACTGGTCTGTATTAAGTTATCCTCTTTTCACTATTGCTTCCATCCTTTCTTTGTTTCTTTCTTTGTTTCTTTCCTTCCATCTTTCTTTCTTTCTCAAAGGCAAGAGGCTGGCAGCCAATGACCGACCGATTGGCTTTTTAGGTCTATGTTGACCAAGACCTTTTGATTTAGCAAAAATGATGTATATTTCATTGATACTTATAGTGGATTGGAGACAGACGTCATTCATTAGTCTGTGGTTTTATCATGCACATGTTCCTTCCACCCACTCTAGCATGCCTCAAGGTGCAATGTGTCAGGTCACTTCAGCCATTGGCTGACTTCACTATTAGTTATGGCATGCTTCCCTTTCACAAACTGAGTTGGCATGGTTTGCAAAAAATGATGGCTTGGGATGCGGCCGGAGTGACTGCCAGTGGTTGAGCTCAATTCATACATTCCATCCATCGACTTGTTGCTTTTGCAAGTTATGCTCTATGCCCAGACGTGGGTCCCAGGCTCTCTGTGCCACTGGAACCAAGCTACACCTGGCTGAAGAGCCCCAATAAGGGTGAAACTGGTCCAAGGTTCCTTGTGTTCTGGGTCAGGGAGATCCTGGCCTGGCAGTTCGGGCTGGACTGTTCCCATGA
Organism: Calotriton arnoldi; assembly: GCA_963921515.1. Lineage (NCBI taxonomy): Eukaryota > Metazoa > Chordata > Amphibia > Caudata > Salamandridae > Calotriton > Calotriton arnoldi. The sequence goes on along the minus strand of CAWUFW010022086.1, from coordinate 78,959 downwards.
GGAGCAGGTTCAAGGCTGATTTGCATATGGCTGGGTCCAAACTAAGGTGGTATGGTGGACAAAAAATGATCGATTGAGATGCGGCCCTGAGTGATTGGAAACGGCTGAGATTAATTCAAGCATTTCATCCATCACCTTGTTGTTTTTGCTTTTGACTCCATTTCACAAAGAGCACCACTAAGGTAATGTGTGCTTTTTTGAGAAAAAAAAAAGCATTTTTGGCGGAGCGCGGCGGCGGCAAAACAAGATGGCCGCCCCTTAGAGCAGCTCCGTGACATCCAGGAATGGCCGGAGTTGAAGAGCTTTCTTCCGTCAATGGTGCGGAGGTATAATTATGGATTTTCTTGTCGGAAGCAGTGTGGAGCGCTGAGGCAAGTTTTTTAGACCTTAAAGCGGTCTATTTGGACACTTTCTTTCCTTTTCTTTTGCCTCGGTGGCGCCTCCCACTGAAGCCGCCATTTTGTGCGTCTGATACTCGCACTTTCCTCAGAAGACAGCAAGGCGGAAATGCCCCTGTGGTTACTAATGTTATTCTATAATGAAAATGTATAATTAGCAACAGATGATTCTTCTCCTCATCACATGCCTTTACCTTCTCCTCATATGTTATTAAGGCTACTTATACCAGCATCTTCAGTCAGGTCCTCAGCCGAACTGTTAGCGCAACTTCCAGCCATATAGTAGTGTTTGTGGACTTGGATTCCTGTGCCTTGAGAGGGTTTTTTATTCAGTCCTGTGGATATACATTGTCTTGAACATGGATCCCATGCACCCAAACAAACCCCAAGGGGCTGCTAGTTCTAATACTAGATGTCGCAAAGACTCGGTCGGTAATACCAACAAACGAGTCAAAAAAGGTCCGTCCTCCCCAACAAAATCACCTCTTCCTCTGACTTTGGAGGACATTATGGACGAATTGCGCAACATTCGACCTTTTATGACAGATACCACCGCAACACTTCAAAGAATTGAGGAGAAATGGTCTGGTTTGGACTCAAAGCTTTCGGATGTAGAACAAAAGATTAGTGATGCACAAGATGTTGTTGCCAAAATGGACATTCTTTCTCGAGAGGTAGCGCAACTGAAGAAAACTACAGAAGATTTAGAAAATCGAAACAGGTGCAACAACCTATGAGTTTATGGAATTCCGGAAGGCTCCGAAGGTTCGGATATGATCTCCTTTTTGAAGATTCGCGTCCCTCAGATAGTTGGTTTGCTGAAATCTACTGATCTCAATATTCAAAGGGCACACCGGATAGGCCCCCAGAATGCATCATCCTCAAACAAACCTGCAGGGAATCATTGCATATTTCCTATTATACTCTGATCTCATGGTGATTCTCAACGCAGCTAAGCAACATAAACAGATGCTTTGGTCCGGCCAAAAAATCTTCTTCAGTCAAGATGTCTCTAAGCCTACTGCCAATCGCCGAAAAGAGTTTCTAGAACTCAGACCAACGCTGAGATCCATGAATGCCTGCTACGGTCTTATTCATCCCTGTTTCTTCACAGTAACCTACAAGGACAGAACTTTCACTTTTGAGTATCCTGCAGAGCTTAGGAAATGTATCCTCGTTCACAAGGGAGAAGCTATGGAAGTGAGCAAAACTTAAATATTTTCTTACATGTTCTCTCTTTTGTTCCACAGGTTTCCCCTTTGTATCTTGTTCGACACTGATGTCCTTATTCGCGTTGTCCATCTGTTTGGTTGTGTATGCTTCAATCTGTTGCGTTGTCTCCCTCAATGTTTGGTAAGTTCCCTTCCATTGTGTTGCTTATGTTTACGTCTCATGATTACAGTTTTCTGATTTTTTGTTGTCATTAAATTTGTTCTTTCTCGGTGTCCCTCTCTGGTGCGGCCTCTGTCCTTCTCGCCCCCCCTCCTATATCAATGTTCTTTTTGTTTGTGAATATTATGACTAAAGTCTTTTGGCTTTTTGTCATCTTCTCTTTGGCTATATTTCAAGGGAGACTGTGATCTCCTTTTGCTTCTCCTGCCTATCCCCTTCACCCCTTCCTTTTTCACCACTTTTTTCCTTTCCTCTATGCCCTCCATTTTATTGCAGCTTCTCTTTGTCTCTACGTTTTCATTTTTGTGGTTTTTTACTATTTCCTACCTGGTATGTTTAATTGGGTACAGAAGGGTATTTGTTTTACTTTCCTCCCTATTTCTCAATTCTTATTTTTCCTTATTTTCCGGCCTTTATCTGGTTTTCTCTTTTTTGGATTATCTTCCTTTCAGGACTTGTACCGCTTAATGACATTCTGCCTTTTGCAATGCATCTCTTTTTTTTTTTTTAAGTTCCATGTATTTTTGTGCTTAATTTTGAATACGTTTTTTCGATGAGTGGACTACGTATTATCACATGGAATGTTAAGGGTATCCCTAATCCAGTTAAAAAACAACGTGTATTTTCCCATCTTGCTAAATTGAAATGTCACGTAGCGTTATTGCAAGAAACGCTTCTTAAAGAGCAAGATTTGTCTTCCTTGCGCAAATTACGGGTTGGAGATGTTTTTGTTCCCCAGCAGTTAATAACAAGAATGGTGTAGTAATCCAGTTTCACAAGTCACTAAATGTTCTTTTGTAAACTGAGGCCAAAGACAATAACTGTAGATGGCTTTTACTGAATGCTAAAGTTAACAATACTCAACTCTCTATTTGTAATGTGTATGGCCCCAATGGTATTGATTTAGCATTTTGGAAGGATTTCTCTACTCTCCTTTCTTCTCATGCCTCCGAAAACTTGATTTTGGGAGGCGATTGCAATCAACTTATGGATCCTTTTTAGACCGGAACTCCCAAACCAAATTCATCCCCAATAGAATGCAAAAGACTTTTCACAAAGCTATTACATCTAGAGGGTTGTTGGATGCATGGAGAATTTCTCACCCCGATGTCTTGGAGTTTTCCTTCTTCTCCCCTGCTCACAGGTCTCATTCCCGAATAGATTATATATTTCTCACCCAAACATCTCTTCAATTCATGACAAACGCGGAGATTGGCTCCATTCTCATCTCTGATCATGCCCCATCATATTAGACATAGACTATCCCACATCCGCACCCATCTCACGCCGATGGCGTTTTAAGAATGCCCTTTTGTTAGACACTCAATTTGTTGACACAGTTTATGCAGGAATTTTTCAATAATAATTTCTCCTCTGTTTCACAATTTCATTTTATTTGGGATGCCTTCAAAGCACCGCTAGAGGATTTATAATAGACTTTGTTTCACGGAAAAAAAAGAAGGCACTTAAGGATGCAACATTAATTCTAAAACAAATTAAGGCCCTAGAGCACGAATATTTTACCTCAAACTGTTCTGATACTTTGTCCATTCTCATTAAAGCTAAAATGCAATACAATAAACAATCCTGGGATAATGCCTGCAACAATCTCCTTAAATTTAATGCTAAAATGTATGGCGGGCGGAATAAAGCTGGCAAATCCCTCGCCAACTATCTTAAAATAAAAAAAACAAAAATCCAAGATCGTTGCCATCACAGATAGCGCAGGAATCAGACACATCTCAGATACTAAGATTCTCGAGTATTTCACTGAATATTATACTTCTCTCTACACCCCCGAGTCGACCCCTTCTGCTGACCAAATTGATTCATTCTTTCAAACCATTCCCAAACCCTCTGATAACCACGTTGATCTCACATCCCTCGATAGTCCAATATTAGAACAAGAAATCACAAATGCTATTAATCAACTTTCCAAAGACAAAACACCTGGTCCAGATGGTTTTACTGTACGTTTCTTCCTTCATTTCAAACAATTTCTGGTCCCTCAGTTGTTAGACCTCATTAATCACTTCCAAACCTCTGGTGAAACGCGGGGTTCCTTCACTCAAGCGATGCTTTGTTTAATCCCTAAAAATAGACAAAGACCCCTCTTATTGTAAAAAATTACAGACCCATTTCCCTAATTAATACGGATTGTAAGATCTTTGCCAATTTATTAGCCCTTCGTATCAATCAGGTAATCCTGAACCTAATTAATATATCTCAATCAGGGTTTGTAAAAGGGCGTTCCATTACAGATAACTCCAGGACTTTCCTAAATATTTTTCATTTAGCCTCCAAAGAGGATTCACCAGTTGCTGCAATTACGTTAGATGCTGCAAAAGCCTATGACAGAGTAAATTGGGAATTCACTTTTGGAGCATTAAAGTGGCACGGCTTTAGCCCCCCCCCATTCTTGGGTACATCCAGTTGTTATACTCTGAACCCTCCACCTCCATTTGGGTGAACGGATGTCAATCCAAATACTTTTTACTCCACAGAGGAACTAGACAAGGTTGCCCTTTATCCCCACTTTTATTTATTCTTGCCCTAGAACCCTTTTTAGAAAAACGTTGCCGTTCTCCACAGTATACGGGATTCCAATTAAAAATACAGATATTAAGTTTACTACATACGCAAATTACATTTTACTATACCTCTCCAACCCCACTACCTCTTTGCTGGCGTTTTTCTCTTTGCTAAAAGAGTATTCTCTAGTCTCTGGTTATAAACCTAATATTCACAAATCCGAGGTTATGCCATTAAATAAACATTGCTTTTCTCATGTTTCAAGATACGTGGTTCAAATGGAACTCCAAAAGTATTAAATGCTTAGGTATCCTCTACACTAATAATATCAAAGAAACCATTAAAATTAACCTTACAGATATACTTAAAAACTTTCGGCACTCATTGACAGTTGGTCCCCACTAATTTTGTCTTGGTGGGGTAGACTAGCTACAATTAAATTGATGCTCCTTTCGATCATCAATTTTTATCTCTCCTTGCTCCCAATCACTCTCCCACTTTCTTTCTTTAAAATTATTAACCGCTCCTTGAGCAAATTCCTATGGAATAATCGCAAGACTAGGATTTCACTTATTCGACTTCAGCAGCCCAAAGAATTAGGAGGGGTTAATTTTCCTAATCTTAAACGTTATCATTCTGCATTTACCCTTAAACAAGTTTGGACCTTTCTATCTGACTCCTCACATACACCATCAACGGCCTGGAGCTCACTAGAACAATCCCAATATGCACCATTCTCTTTTACTGCGGCCACTCGTTTATCTCAGCCCCCTTGATGTTTTTTATCTCCTACTTTCACGCATTCTACTGCAGTTGCTACTTCTTTGTTTAAAGTTCACCTTTCTCACTCAGATAATTTTGCACACACTCCTGTTTGGTACAACAAACACTTAAAGATTAAAAACAGAGCTCTATTTTGGAAAGAATGGATTGATAAAGGCATTATCACATTTGAGCACTTGATGATTGAGGGTTCTCTTCTGGACTTCACGGAGATCCAAGAGAAGTATAACATATCTCTCTTACATGCTCCTCATTCTCATCTCAGATCATCTATAACTCAACTCCAATCCCAGAACTCTTCCTTAGACTCACACAATCAGACACTCACTCTCTCTCTAGATTTCTAGACTCAGTTCAAGGCATCCGTTATTTATAAGATATTGTCTCACCCTACTGATCTTAGAATCAAAACTTCTATGGGAAAAAGATTTGGCACAAGAACTTTCGTTTCAGACTTGGGGCTCCATCTGGGCAAGAATTCACACCTCCTCACGATCAGCAAGTACAACGCAGACTCTATATTATTTTTATAATATGCTTTTTCTTACCCCTACAGATCTCCATAAGTTCAAGTTGTTGGAGGTTACGAAATGCTGGTCTTGTCCTCATGAAAATAGTGATTTACTTCATATGTTCTTTCTCTGCCCTCTGGCTAAGAGCTTTTGGTTACTCATTTGGAAGAAATTGAATGAAATTTTATCTACCAATGTTCCTTTTTATATTGTGCACAATTTTCTGGGTGGCTCCTCTCCTATATGGAGTACCCAGGGGAGCGTGGGTAAATTTATTGACTTGTTTTTAGCTATTACCTTTCAGATCATTACCACCAATTGGAAGGATACTGCTAAAATCTAGTACCAAGCTTGGTGGAACTTGTTATGCCATCATCACAGACTAGATCGCGCACATGCCACCTCTATACCCCTATTGATTAAAAAAGATTTACTTTGGTCACCACTCACGACATTTCTTTCCAGGATTGCTGTTTGACCTACTTCATATGTACATCGTCATGAACCTTCTTATGATATTATGTTCAGTTAGTTCTTATTGCTATTTCTGCATTATTGTTTAGCTGCCTCTTATTATTTCCCCTTTTCCTCCCTTCCTCCCCCCCTTCTTTACCCTTATTTTAAAATACTTAATTGCATTTGCCTATGTACAGGTTTAAAAGGTTCAAATTGGTTTTGATCATATACTTCTTAATATGGCTCACACCCATTTGTGGTTCAACTTATTTCTCTCTTTTACTTATTATGTTTCAATTTGGGTAATGGTACTGTTTGAACTTTGTTTGTATAATTTTTACTGATGTTTTACTCTGTATATTATCTCAATAAAGCATTCTAAACACACAAAAAAAGCATTTTTGCCTTTAGCTAATGTCTTTTGTTTAGATTGCTGAGGGCCTGGATGCTTCTCAAACAATAACATTTCGAGAAAACCCAGGTGCCATCTCAGAAGACCCAATGAGAAAGGGGTAAGTAACATTCTATCCCATAAGTGGTCAGTCCTCTCCAGATATGGTTTCAAGACAAATGTGCTATGTAATAAAGCGTACTCCCTAATGGAAATTTTTGTTAGCTCGTGAGCCTCTCTGAGATGATGGTTTTTCATCTTAAAAGAGGTTTCAACCCAGATTTTATCAGATTTGGTCAGAGTTTCAGGATCATTGAATAAGTGCAGCCTACCCAGTTCCAGCAGGGTGGTCTTGATAGAGTTATACCAGGGGATATTCAAGCATTTTTCACAGGAGAAACTAACCTTAACGATTTCCTTATTCAGGGAAACATGGGGGTTAATCCATATTGAGCACTATAGAAGGAGAGGGGCAATTTAATAGAGTCTTCCACATAATCCACTCCAAGCTTCTGGTGCAAAATGCACATGGAAAATTCAGGAGGAACACCCAATATTCTCATCAACACTCTGTGTACCAGCTATCTGTAGCAGCTACAAAGGCCCAAACATGCGACAAAATATGTGGCAGTCCAAGTACCTTTTGAAAGCCCCTGTAAGTCATTTGCCTTTTTGTCTGATAGGCACTTTTGGTTTGCTGGTTCGGTGGCTGTTTACATTGTACACTGTGGTCCTTCAGCTACAATGGCATTGCCAGTTTTGCCAGCCATATTTTTAATTCTTATTTTAAATCACAAAGCACAAATGACGTTCGTCCAATATATCTGCACACTGTTTGCAGAACATGTAATGTTTGGATAAAAGTTGTAATGTTTACAAAGCAAATCTTTGAGTATGCCTGTCTCATGACAAGAATGATGTGTCAATCTCTGATGACATGTTTTGCATCGTGAGTCAGCAGTGGGTTTACTAATAAATCCATACGCACCTTGCATATTAATATTATTTTTCTTCAAACACATTCTTTATATTGAATTATGTTATGGCTCTTCTTGTGCTTTTTGTATAAATTAGGCTTTTCTGAGTTTTTTAAACAGTGCTCTGTGTTTTCCAATATTTGAAGTGATGTTTTCATGAGAAAGCAAATCATTTATTTTGAATTGTTTTGTAACATAAATGTGCTTTAAAATGTTATGAAATGCAAGGTTGTTATTTTTCCAGCTTTTCACATTGCATTATTTTTTTCTCTCTTGCCTTTATGAATTTGCACTTAATATGGAAGTTGTGTGGGTAATTTCAAGTTTAACTTATCTAATGCCCTTTATCTGACTCTCCCAAAATCACCCCTGCACAATCAGCGAGAAAACATATTTCTGTTAAAACACTGATTTCATCCTTTAACCTATAGACTTTCTTCTGCTGATTTGAGTCTAAGGGTCTTGATCACACCAATGATTTAATAGGAGCTAGTTACAAAAGGTAAACCTACCAAACTCACACATTTATGAAAACTTGACACCCGGGGAGTCCAGGGAGGCGTGGCTTGCATGGATCTCCCAATGTGTTCTTACCCAGAAACCCCTGAAAACCTCAAATTTAGATTAAAAAATCACATTTTCCTCACATTTCTGTGTGGAATCAGCGTGCTGGCACTCATTTTCTACCACCCAGCATTCCCCTCTGTTTTGGATAAAAAATGATACATAACTTGTGAGGGTGCCCAAAGCAGGGTCAGCCTAAAAACGTATAAAATGAAAAACTGAGGGGGAACCAAAGTGTGTCCACAAGGGCAGTTTTCTATATGTTTTTAGGCTGACTCTGCTTTGGGCACCCACACAAGTGAGGTATCATTTTTATCAAGAGATCGAGGGGAACACCGGGTGGTAGGAAATTTGTGCAGGCTCGGTGATTCCGAAACCTTCACACTCAGACCTGTGAGGAAATTTGACTTTTTAGCTAAATTTGAGGCTTGCAGAGGATCCTGGGTAAGAAAAAGCTGGGAGATACATGGAAGCCACACTGCCAGCCAAACGACAGTCCGCCCACACCGCCAGTCAATTTCCAGTCCATGCACATCTCCAGCCAAGCACCAGTCCACACACACCGCCAGCCAATCGCTAGTCCACACATACCACCACTAAGCACTAGTCCACACACACCACCAGCCAAGCGCAAGTCCACACAAACAGTCAGCAAAATTCCAGTACACACAAAGCCAGCCAAACCCCAGTACATACAGACCGTCAGCCGAACTCCAGATCACGCACACAGAAACTTTCCCTGGTATCTAGTGGTTTTCTGCCTCCCTTGGGGGCAGATGAGCCTAAATATATTGCTGATCTACCCCCAAGGGCAAACACAAGGAGATGATGGACGAAGCGCTGCAACTTTTCAGACACTCACCCTCAGTCACAGATCTGGGTTGAATCCATCATCATTCTTTAGCTCACTTCGCCACCTCAGTTCAGATCCAGCTATATGCAAATCAGTCTTGACCCTGTGCCTCATGGGAACAGTCCAGCCTGAACTGCCAAGCCAGGTCTTCCCTGAACCGGAGACAAGCATCCTGGGACCGGTTTCGGGGTTACACCCCCTCATCAGCCAGGCTAGCTTGAATCCAGTGGCAAAGTGAGCAAGGGACCCACGTCTGGGCATACCCTGCCAACTTAGGGCAAACAAAGCAAACACGAGGAGATGATGGACGGAGCGCTGAAACTTTTCAGACGCTACCCCCAGTCACAGATCTGGGATGAATCCATCATCATTCTTTAGCTCACTTCGCCACCTCAGTTCAGACCCAGCTATATGCAAATCAGTCTTGACCCTCTGCCTCATGGGAACAGTTCAGCCCGAACTGCCAAGCCAGGTCTTCCCTGAACCGGAGACAAGCATCCTGGGACCGGTTTTGGGGTAACAACCCTCATCAGCCAGGCTAGCTTGAATCCAGTGGCAAAGTGAGCAAGGGACCGACATCTGGGCATACCCTGCCAACTTAGGGCAAACAAAGCAAACACAAGGAGATGATGGACGGAGCGCTGAAACTTTTCAGACACTCACACTCACCCCCAGTCACAGATCTGGGTTGAATCCATCATCATTCTTTAGCTCACTTCGCCACCTCAGTTCAGACCGAGTTATATGCAAATCAGTCTTGACCCTGTGCCTCATGGGAACAGTCCAGCCCGAACTGCCAAGCCAGGTCTTCCCTGAACCAGAGACAAGCATCCTGGGACCGGTTTCGAGTTACACCTCTCATCAGCCAGGCTAGCTTGAATCCAGTGGCAAAGTGAGCAAGGGACCCACGTCTGGGCATACCCTGCCAACTTAGGGCGAACAAAGCAAACACGAGGAGATGATGGATGGAGTGCTGAAACTTTTCAGATGCTCACCCCCAGTCACAGATCTGGGTTGAATCCATCATCATTCTTTAGCTCACTTCGCCACCTCAGTTCAGACCCAGTTATATGCAAATCAGTCTTGACCCTGTGCCTCATGGTAACAGTCCAGCCCGAACTGCCAAGCCAGGTCTTCCCTGAACCGGAGACAAGCATCCTGGGACCGGTTTTGGGGTAACAACCCTCATCAGCCAGGCTAGCTTGAATCCAGTGGCAAAGTGAGCAAGGGACCGACATCTGGGCATACCCTGGCAACTTAGGGCAAACACAAGGAGATGATGGACGGAGCGCTGAAACCTTTCAGACACTCACCCCCAGTCACAGATCTGGGTTGAATCCATCATCATTCTTTAGCTCACTTCGCCCCCTCAGTTCAGACCCAGCTTTATGAAAATCAGTCTTGACCCTGTGCCTCATGGGAACAGTCCAGCCTGAACTACCAAGCCAAGTCTTCCCTGAACTGGAAGCAAGCATCCTGGGACCGGTTTCCAGGTAACACACCTCATCAGCCAGGCTAGCTTGAATCCAGTGGCAAAGTGAGCAAGGGACCCATGTCTGGGCATACCTTGCCAACTTAGGGTGAACAAAGCAAATGCAAGGAGATGATTGACAGAGCGCTGAAACATTTTTGAGACCCTCACCCCCAGTCACAGATCTGGGTTGAATCCATCATCATTCTTTAGCTCACTTCGCCACCTCAGTTCAGACCCAGCTATATGCAAATCAGTCTTGACCCTCTGCCTCATGGGAACAGTTCAGCCCAAACTGCCAAGCCAGGTCTTCACTGAACCGGAGACAAGCATCCTGGGACCGGTTTCGGGGTAACAACCCTCATCAGCCAGGCTGGCTTGGATTCAATCTATCCTGGCTGATGAGGGCTGAAACCCCAAAATCGGTCCTGGGATGCTTGTTTCCGGTCCAGGGAGGACCTGGCTTTGCAGTTCGGGCTGGACTGTTCCCATGAGGCACAGGGTCAAGACTGATTTGCATATGGCGGGGTCTAAACTGGGGTGGCATGGTGAGCACAAGAATGATGGATTTACCCAGATCTCTTGACTGGGGGTGAATGTTTTGATTTGTTCTGCATTCCGTTCATCAATTTTGTGTCTTTTGCTTCCTCACCCTAAGTGTGCCAGGTATGCCCAGACGTGGGTCCTGGGCTCAATGTGCCACTGGATTTAAGCTATCCTGGCTGATAGGGGTGAAACCTGGAAACCGGTCCTAGGATGCTTGGTTCAGGGAGGACCTGGCTTTTCAGTTCGGGCTGGACTGTTCCCATGAGGCACAGGGTCAAGACTGATTTGCATATGGCCGGGTCTAAACTGGGGTGGCATGGTGAGCAAAAGAATGATGGATTTAACCCAGATCTCTTGACTGGGGATGAATGTTTTGATTTGTTCTGCATTCCGTCCATCATTTGTGTGTCTTTTTCCTACCCCCAAGGGCAGCAGAAATGGCTAAAATGTTTGCCTAGAAAAAGGGGAGCAGCCCTTGACTTTGGGGTCGCTCCCTGACATGCCCATAAACATATCCATGGTGCCTAGTGGAATTTCTGCCTTCACCTGGGGGGGGGGGCAGATCGGGTGAAATAACCATCATCTGTCCCCCAGGGGGCAGAAAGATTGTGCCCATTTTTGGGGGTGGGTGGGGGCATTGGCATGCCCAATCTGGGCAGACCCCACCCCTACACTAAGAAAAGAAAATAATAAAATTTTGAGAAACCATATAAAACAAAACAAGAATTGTCAAAAGGCTAGCAGCCAATCTTAGACCTATTGGCTTTGTCAATGTTTGTTTTTGTGTGACTCAACAAGCATCATTCTTGGGACATATACGAATTTTGTGTGCTATGACTCCTTAATGACACCTGTGAAATAACTAATACTTCATTCAGGACAAGTTATTTGTGTATTCATGTGGTATGTAATGTTTATGTATATCACACTTTTATAAATATCCCCTACATTTAGTGTAAAAATAGTACTTTTCTAATGTGTCTCTTTTATTTGTCTAGAATATAACATGATTATGCTACTTAAGAAGAAAGCCAAAATAATCTCCGAATATCATAGTACGGGTATGATTTTTAATTTCAATATAGAGAAGTAATATTCTTTTTTTCTACTTTATTTAGGAAAATATAGCAAGAAATGTAATGGAAAGTCTCTAGAACTCAGGTTGTTGCTCTCTCTCGTCATTCCCCTTTTCTCCTAGTGGCTCTCTCCATTCCTAGACTGTGGCAGGGGATGAGTTTTGAGAGGGTGTGGTGTGATTAGTAGTTTGCCACCATAGTGGTTCTGCAGCACTGATTGGAACTAAGATATTCAGCTAACAATGATTACCCAAAGTAATGGTGCTTAATTTAAGATGAAAGGCTTAGCTGATCATACCAAGATTAAACTTCATGACTTGAAGCCACTGATCAAGTCACTGAGCCATATTGCAGGAAGCCAGCATTATCCATTGCAATTAAACACAGTATTACTCAAATATTCAAGTGTTTCTGCATGATACTTGCATAAGCTTTTGTGCATTTTCTCAGGAGTGTTGCAAAGTTATGTGCCACTCTACTTGATGCTCATGAAATATTCCTCTACATAAATAAAACTACATCCAGTGTCTAGAGCATGTCATGACAAGGTTACTCCTTCTCTTTTCTCCATTCGTTCTGTTAGGAAAATCTAAGTGACATAGTCAGCACATTTCCACTTAATATTTCACTTGCGCCCAGGAATGCCAGTACTCCTAAGTAAAAATATGCATTTTTCCTGCTGGTGCCCCTGGCATCCCACTTATACCATCAAGGAGACATTTGGGGGACAACATAGAAGTATGTCCCATACTGTGGTCAATCTTTATATCTTGTTACTGGACTTATAGGACTGTATCATATGCTTTTATGTGTATTGTTAAAATCAAACAGTTCATCGATTATTATAAATGTGTGGCTTGGACACTCACCCAGAAATTCTCATTGTTGGGTGTTCTTTTTGATGCTAGGGGGTTATTGGGATCCTTGTACTGTGAAAGTCCACCAGAAATGTGATCACTTGGATGGTTATGTTTTTAACCTTGTCAGATGTATTGGCAATAAACCAGTGACCACTCTGCTAGAGATTTACAGAAGAAAGTGACTTCCTATCCTAATATATGGGTCAGGTATCTGGGAGTATATTAACACAAATCCCTTCCAGGGGGAACAAAACAGAGTGTTGAGGAGAATATTGGGTGTTCCTCATGTATTTTCCATCTGCATTTTGCACCAGGAGCTTGGGGTGGATTATGTGGAGGACTGTATTAAATTGCCCCCCTCCTTCTATGGTGCTCAATATGGATTAACCCCCATGTTTACCTGAATAAGGAAATCGTTAAGGTTAGTTTCTCCTGTAAAAAATGCTTGAATATCCCCTGGTTTAACTCTATCAAGACCACCCTGCTGGAACTGGATAGGCTGCTCTTATTCAATGAGCCTGAAACTCTGACCAAATCTGATAAAATCTGGGTTGAAACCTCTTTTAAGATGAAAAACCATCATCTCAGAGAGGCTCACGAGATATAAAAATTTCCATTAGGGAGTACGCTTTATTACACAGCACATTTGTCTTTGAACCATATCTGGAGAGGACTGACCACTTATGGGATAGAATGTTACTTACACCTTTCTTATTGGGCCTTCTGAGATGGCACCTGGGTTTTCTCGAAATTTTATTGTTTAAGAAGCTTCCAGGCCCTCAGCAATCTAAAAAAAGACATTAGCAGGGGCATATTAACCCCTTCAAAATCTTGTTATGCCCATGCGATGAGACTGTTACATTTTACTATTTTTGTAAATTTTATCTAGTGGTGGGCAACAAACTCCTCTCCACTGGCGAAGTTCGCTGAGCTTTGTCACTCCGCACTCTGCTTGGAGTGCGGAGTTCGGCAAAAACAAATCCATCAAAGACAGGTGGAAAGGAGTTTACCCACTTTACTGTAGCTCATCCCTACTTGCAGTACATTTCACCAGTGTATCTCTATTTAAAACGTATTTCTTGTCCTTGGATGCTGTGTCATGAGTGCTTTGCTGCCAAGGGTCCTGCCCTAGCACTGGAGGTGTGCGGAGCAGTGGTGCATGCACCTGTGCAGGAGCAGAGTGGACCTGTATTATACCTGGAGGACACAGGGAATCCCACTTAAAACCTGAGGGACAGGGGACAGTGCACTGGAAATCCCTGCATACACCAATGTAGTGCTATGGAGAGGGCCCCAACAACACCCTATCATCCCTTTTCCTCTTCAAGTACAGAGGTCGGTACAGAAGTAATTGCACTGAACACGGGCATCTGGCTCTGCATAGATCTATGCCAGAAGACCCCCCACAGTACGTGGTCACTATAAGGGGCAATGACATGCTGCTGGGTGCCTAGCTAGCATCAGTGCGGAGTAGCCTTGGAGTACTGAGGGTAGGGCCACCCTGCCCTCCCCCTATTCCAGGCACTACATGTGGAATGCTCACTTGTGGTGTGCTTACAGAACTCAGCTGCAAACATCAAGAAAAGAGGCTCTGCTGGCTGCCGAAAATGATGCAAAACAAGAGAACTCATGATTAGTGGCTTGGAATACTTCCCTTTGCTTAGTATCTTCCTTGGGGCATCTGAGAAAGGTAGTTTTTGTTGCTTACTTCACTGCTGTGTAACTGCCGTGCCAAGCAAAGGGCAGACTAGAATATGCTACTGCCTCAAGATGGCGGCAGAACCATCAGAAATAGATGACAGACAGCGGCAGGTGTGTCCATCTTTTATTTCCATCACTGCCTACTCCCCCTCTGTTGCTGTTCTTGTGGTGAACCGGTTCACAGAGGCATCTGCTTTCCCTTCTGAGACCTGGCCAGTGCTGAGACCAGGGCCCCACACAGAGTGATGATGCCTGCTATTTTTGTAGGGTGACAGAGGGAACGAGGTGGCTCTATCATTCATGTGGCTCTTGTATTGTGAGTGGCACGGTCTGCATTGAGGCCCGACGTGCCTCCCACCGGGTTATGGGTTACGGATAAATTTAATTGGTGGCAGCAGTGTAAGGAAAGCCATAGATGGAAGTTCTCTTTTGCTGTATAAGACTGTATTAGCCTACTCTGCCTGCATGAGGAACTCCACAGAGTTTTTCGGTAACTCCGTGGAATTCCATGGAGTGCAACTCGATGAGCTCTGCCCGGGCCTAATTATATCTTGACTTAACCCAATGGATTTTAATCACAATTGTAAGGTCTTGGGGTACAGGGTGTTGGCCCTGGTTTACCAGCATTTGTTTGATTCTCTGTCAAATTGTGTAAACATTTGTTCTTTCTTAAAATGCACCATACATAGAAGGATATCACTGTTGTTTTAATTGTTGGGATTTTTCCTCCTGGGCGGCTCGCTCAGTTTTGAAAACATCATCTTAATATGGACCATGTATTTTATTATTGTATAATTTTAAGCTCTGTGGATTTTGGCATTTGTAATTATGTTATTGCCCACAACTTGTCACTTGCACTTTAACTTATCACATTATATTGGAGTGAAGGACTTTGTTTTGCAAGTGGGTTAATATAATCTCGACGCATTATGTTGGGGATCTCCTGATGCTTCATCTGCCCTTTCTCCATTGTTGTACTGTTGTACCTGATATTTTTATTTATATATATTGAGATATTTTGAGCTGTTTCATTATTGTGTCATTTTTCTATACTTTTATGGTTACCTTGTAACCAAAATAAACATTGGCTTGACTTGACCTGAGAGTGTAACTTTAGCCTGCAATGCCACCCTCTCTTTAATAATCTCATATAATCCAATACAGCGAAGAAATAATGCTTTACATTCAGTACCATTATCATTTCTATGTGTGTTGTTTCCTTCAGTATCCAATGTTCCCACATAAACAAATGCATTCACAGTCAAGTGCCATCTTTTCATTTTATGATTTTAAAAAATGTTTTCTTTTTCTTTACAGAGTTATCATAATACCTAAGACTGAGGCTTTACATGTTGCCGCGTCCTGACTCAGGTTCAACATTATAAATCTCCCAGAGTCCTTTTAAACTCATTGTAATAAAATCAGGAACATCCCAAAATGTCATTAGAAAATGCACATTAAAACAATAGGATATCTCGGTAAGCATGTTAAAGTGTACTCCCAACATGCTACAACAATGGCTCATGCTGTTGCTTTAACAAGTAAGAAAGGATATAACGATTCATTTAGCCTGAAAGGCAAAATGGATAGAAGTTGGATCTTTATTATCTACATCCCATCAACTCAAGGAATACATAACTAAGGATTCAAGATGCTCGTCCAGATCAATGCTGGTGGGCCCCACAACCACCCTACCAACATCAAAATCAGGCAGCAATAATGCTTCCCTTACTTTGCTGTTTTTTCATTTTTCACTCACACCCTTCTGTTAAGTGCTCATTGTGACACAGATAGTTCAGAACTGTATAAGTTCCTAAATTTATATATGCTTGTTCTGGAATTTCTAGCCCTGGGTGGTCAACTCCGCTTCATTTGCGGAGTTTGAGGAGTTTTCTGTACTCCGCAGAGAACGCGGTATTCCGAAAAACTCCGCTCCACGTTAAGTTGGTGAGCACAAGTGACGAAAATTCAATGCTAAACCACCTCCTGGCGAAATTTATCAACATGGACAGTCGCAGATGGTTGCGACCGCTCGCATTGAGAAACCATCCGCTCGCGTTGAGGAAGCTCCAGCTCAAGTAGAAAATCTACACGAGCGGCAGAAAGAAGCTGTGCCCTCTTGCACTGAGCATGGTTTTCCAGCGAGGGACAAACACCTGGTGCTAAAAATCAGTGTGAACGCCAAGTCCTAACGCACTGAACTCTGCCCAGGCCTAGTAATTTCATATATGAGAATTGAGCTTGCTCTCAAAAAAGAGTGCAACTAGACATACAGCTCCAAACGCACACTTGTCTGTTCAGCCATCTGTAGTAGCTACTGTAGTGTAGTTCCTATTTCCCTAATAGTCTCTGCGCATTGGAATAATATAACCTATAAGTTTGACATAGGACTAAGGTCGGTATGTCCCTATCGATTATATTAAACTTAATTACCTGTGCCAGCTAGCTTAGAGGCCACTAGAAACTCCTTGAGAACAAGAAGGGAGTAGTTTCTGGCAACCGAAAAACATGACAACATTGTTTCCCTTTAGAAGCGGAACATGTCTCAGAATCGTGGAAACAATAGATAACAGTTTCACTCATTCAATCGTGCATGCTTAGTCTCTGCAGAGTTACACAGAAAGGAAAGACGGGCGTTTCAATAAAAAGGGTTTTATTGAACAGTCTTGTTTCTCGTGTAAGAGATATGTGCTGTTATGATCACAAGACAGTATGCAAGATAAATAATGTACAGCGTAAGCAGTAGAAATAAATAATACTGCGCTAGCATTATCTTTTAGCATATATTCACGTACATAAATAACATGAGCTAAAAATGCGGGTACTCAAACGATGCGTCTCTAAGCTAGTTCTACCCCAGTGTACCTAACCTAGTCTAGGTGTACGGAAGAGTAGAAGTAGGTGGAGTATTCTCTAGCATGGTAGACTAAGAGTATGTTAAGTCTAGTATGCCAAGAGTCCCTCTAGGATCTAGTCAGCTCCATACCTTGAGAATGAGAGAGGTGGGAATCTCCTGCCGGATCTTGGAACTCTAACACCCCGCGAAGGGAGTCAGAACACTGGAAGCTGGATTCGTCTGCGTGCAGGAATGACATCATCTTCTCAGTGCGTCAGGCCGGGATACGGGCTCCTCTGAAGTCGAGGTCTCCTCTAACTTGCTTGGGCAAGGGAAGGTATATTTATACCTGGTAGGGTTCGAGGAATGTTAGCATTGACGTGAAGTTGGACATAGGAAGACGTCAGGAATGAACCCTTAAGGTATAACGGTTCATACATAATAGATGAGTTCTTGGAGAAATCAATAGTCCTGTGCTAGGGGAACTCCCGAAGCTTAAGGGTCTGGTTTCTAAGAACTCGTTGTGACGTTAGGGTGGACGGATGTCGGTGACCATGCCTGTATTTGGAGTGCACGGTTAATGCCTAAATAAGGACAGGGATTCTATGCCTATATAAGGGCAAGGCGAATTGTGCCTATATAAGGACATGATTCAGGAAAACCTATATACGGACCCCTAAAGCGGAATACAACACTACAAAGGCCCAAACATTGTACACTGTGGTCCTTCAGCTACAATGGCATTGTCTTTTGAATTCAGTAACAGGAGGCTGTAAATTTAATGGAAGTAAACATCAGTTTTGCCAGCCATATTTATTAATTCTTACTTTAAATCACAAAGCACAAATGATGTTTGTGCAATATATCCCCACACTGTTGGCAGAACATGTAATGTTTGAATAAAAGTTGTAACGTTTACAAAGCAAATCTTTGAGTATGCCTGTCTCATGACAAGAATGATGTGCAGGTCTCTGATGACATGTCTTGCATCATGAGTCAGTAGTGGGTTTACTAATAAATCCATACGCACTTTGCATGTTAATATTATTTTCTTCAAACACATACTTTATATTCAATCAATCAATCAGGGAATTGTAAGCGCGCTACTCACCCGTGAGGGTCTCAAGGCGCTGAGGGGGGGTCCGCAGATCTGTTTAGCTGAAGAGCCAGGTCTTGAGGGTCTTCCTGAAGGTGTTCAGGGAGGGGGCGCTTCTGATGTCTGCCGGTAGCTCGTTCCAGGTCTTGGCTTGAATTATGTTATGGCTCTTCTTGTGCTTTTTGTATGAATTAGGCTCTTTTGAGTTTTTTAAACAGTGCTCTGTGTTTTCCAATATTTGAAGTGATGTATTCATGAGAAAGCAAATAATTTATTTGAATTGTATTGCAACATAAATGTGCTTTAAAATGTTATTAAATGCAAGGTTGTTACTTTTCCAGCTTCTCACATTGCATTATTTTTTTCTCCTTTTCCTTTATGAATTTGCACTTAATATGGAAGGTTGTGTGGATAATTTCAAGTTTAACTTATCTAATGCCCTTTATCTGAGTCTACCAAAATCACCCCTGCACAATCAGCGAGAAAACATATTTCTGTTAGAACACTGATTTCATCCTTTAACCTATAGACTTTCTTCTGCTGATTTGAGTCTAAGGGTCCTGATCACACCAATGATTTTATAGGAGCTAGTTACAAAAGGTAAACCTACAAAACTCACACATTTATGAAAGCTTGACACCCGGGGGAGTCCAGGGAGGGGTGGCTTGCATGGATCTCCCAATGTGTTCTTACCCAGAAACCCCTGAAAACCTCAAATTTAGATTAAAAAATCACATTTTCCTCACATTTCTGTGTGGGATCAGCGTGCTGGCACACATTTTCTACCACCTAGCATTCCCCTCTGTTTTGGATAAAAAATGATACATAATTTGTGAGGGTGCCCAAAGCAGGGATCAACCTAAAAACGCATAAAATGAACAACTGAGGGGGAACTAAAGTCTGTCCACAAGGGCAATTTTTGATATGTTTTAGGCTGACTCTGCTTTGGGCACCCACACAAGTGAGGTATCATTTTTATCAAGAGATCGAGGGGAACGCTGGGTGGTAGGAAATTTGTGCAGGCTCAGTGATCCTGAAACCTTCACATTCAGACATGTGAGGAAAATTTGACTTTTTAGCTAAAATTGAGGTTTGCAGTGGATCCAGGGTAAGAAAAAGCTGGGAGATCCATGGAAGCCACACTGCCAGCCAGACGACAGTCCGCCCACACCGCCAGTCAAGTTCCAGTCCATGTACACTACCAGCCAAGCACCCGTCCACACACACCGCCAGCCAAGCGCTAGTCTACATATACCGCCACTAAGCACTAGTCCACACACACCACCAGCCAAGCGCAAGTCCACACACACAGTCAGCAAAATTCCAGTACACACTAAGCCAGCCAAACCCCAGTGCATGCAGACTGTCAGCCGAACCCCAGATCACACACACAGAAACTTTCCCTGGTATCTAGTGGTTTTATGCCCCCCTTGGGGGCAGGTGAGCCTAAATATATCGCTGATCTACCCCCAAGGGCGGCAGAAATGGCTAAAATGTTTGCCTAGAAAAAGGGGAGCGACCCTTGACTATGGGGTCGCTCCCTGACATGCCCATAAACATATCCATGGTTCCTCGTATGTTAGTGGGGGGGCAGATTGGGGGAAATAACCACCATCTGTCAACCCAGGGGGCAGAAATATTGTGCCCATTTTTTTGGGGGGGTGGGGGCATTGGCATGCCCATTCTGGGCATATCCCACCCTTACACTAAGAAAAATAGTCCCTGGTTCCTAGTGGGCTTTCTGCCCCCCCCAGGTGGCAGATCGGGGCCATTGCCGCCAAATGCCCCCGGGGAGGGTGAAAGACTGTGTCCATTTTTTTGGGGGGGTGGGTGGATAGGCAAGCCCTTGCTGGGCAGCCCTAATCCCCTTTCTTTAAAAAAAGCCCAATAATCTGAGTTGTCTACTGGGCTTTCTGCCCCACCTGCCCCTTGAGGGCAGAAATACTGTCCCTTTTGTGTTTGGGGTGAAGGCATTGTTATGCCCATTTTAGGCAGCCCCTACCCCTATGCATTACAAAAAAATAAATTTCTGGTTCCTAGTGGGCTTTCTGACCCCAAGAGGGGGAGGGGCAGAAAGACTGTCCTTTTTTTGGGGGGGGGGTTGGGGCATTGGCATGCCCATTTTGAGCAGGCCCCACCCCTCTTTTATAAGAAAAAATCATCACTGCTGTCTAGTGGGATTTCTGCCCCCCGGGGGGCAGATCGTGGGTAATAACCCCAATCTGTCTCAAAGGGGAGCAGAAAGACTGTCTTTTTGTGGTGGGGGTGGGGGCATTGGCATGCCCATTGTGGGCAGCCCCCACCCCTCTTTTATTAAAAAACACAATAATCCCTGGTGCCTAGTGGGCTTTCTGCCCCCCCTGGGGGTGCAGATCGGGGTCTATTGCCCTCATCTGTGCCCCGGGGGGGCAGAAAAACTGTGGTCATTTTCAGGGGGGGTGGGGCATTATAATGCCCATTTAGGGCAGTCCACAACCCTAAATATTTAAACAAAATAATCCCTTTTGTCTACTGTGAGTTCTGCCCCCCAGGGAGGGGCAGATTGGGGTCTATTGTCCCCGGGGGGGTCAGAATGACTGAATATTGCCATAATATATGAGGGGAGCAAAAGCCCTTGCCCAAGGGCCCACTCCCCCCTCCATGGTGTCTAGTGGGTGGATCCCTACTTGGGAATCACCCTCCTTCAGCAATTCCCAAGCTGGGATCCACTAGGGAAGAGTACCATTGGGAAGGAGAGATTCTCCCCTTTCCAATGATACATCTCCCGTCTGGCTTCGTGCTCGGGGGTGAGATAGCCCCGAGCACGTAGGCAGTGAAAGTGGAATGAGCCGATCGGCTCATTTAACTTTCACTTTCACTGTAACGATGTTGACGCGCCATGCACGCCGATCGTCATTACACTGAAAAAAAAAATGCCTCGAGAGGTTGGGGAATCTCTTCCCAGATCCAGAGGCTGTAAAAAATAAAAGGAAATCCCTCTGCTGTTTACATCAGATGGATTTGGTGGTTGTGTGCAGAGGACAGAATGGTTCATTCCTCGGCATACCAGCAGCGTGGCGCATGACGGAACCATTCCGTCGTGCGCATACAATGGGAGAAGGACATGCTACATAATGCATCAAGTCTCATCCAGGGCCTGAAGAAATATGATCCCATCCCGCCCAAACTGATGGTACTCCATAGGCTCCTCTTGCCAGTCCTTACTATATTGTAAGCAAGCAGTATAATTTACAAACTCATCACAACCAGCACCCCAACTTATCTTACAGACAGGTTCACCATCTCTGAAGGTTCTCAGCATAACCGCAGCTAGGACTCCATCAGACTGCAGACTAAGAATTGTAAAAAAGAAAAAAAAATGTTCACATGATCTGGAGCACAATGTTTGTATCCATCAGAACTGCCAAAATGCTCCTCCAATTTAGGAAAAAGTTAAAGATGCATCTCTTTAAGCAACACTACACCACAAGCCTTTAACAGTCCCTAGGTCAGTTACCTAGTCTATCACTCGTTGACTTAATGCCGGTTTTTGAGCTTGTACAGCTCTCCACTGCCTTGTGTTATGGTTGTGCTATAGCAATATCACAAATATACATAAATGCACAAGATCGGCGTGAATGGGATGAGCACAATATTTTTATCATATAACATTCAGTCCAAGATATTCTGGTACCTACCTTGGCAGTGTCAAAAAGCCACGGATGTTGCTGGGAACGCCCCCAGCAACACCCATGGATTGCCCCTTAACGTGGCTTTTCGTGGCCTTATAAATATGCCAGTGGCACATTGCGCAACCGCAACGTCAAAACAGGGACGTTTCGGTGGTGCAATAGTGCCGGTAGGCCTCAATTCCTTTTTCATTTCTAAGTGATGTAAATAATTGGTACTATTTTTACCAAAAGTAATCGTTCTCAATTTAAGATGAAATACTTAATTGACCACGTGGTTTTTAAACTTCAGGACATAAAGCTACTGATAAACCCATAAAGCCAGCTTGCGGGAAGCCAACATTATCCTTTACAATCAAATAAGTTACTTCTCAAAAATGTAAGTGTATCTGAATGATACTCAATAGCTTTTATGCATTTTTTCAGGAATATTGCAAAGTCATTTGTCACACTATTTGATGGCCATAAATGTTCCACTACACAAAAAAAGATTATCCCATATCCATGGTTTGAAGCATGTAATTTCAAGGTTATTGTTTTTCTTTTCTTCATTCTGCTAGTAGGGAACGCAGCCTCCAAGGCACAGGAGACTGCACATTTCCACTTAATATTTGGCTTACGCCGTTAAATGAGAATACTTCTTAACTATCATATGGCTTTTTTTGCTTCACCCACATGTCCCTGGCATCCCACTTCTATCACTGGAAGTCACTGGGGCAACATAAGACTATATCCTATTATTTTGTCAACCGCAAGATGCGTAAGAATGCACTCAGTAAAGTGCATCAAATGATTTAAAGTGTTTTGTTTAAAATTACAAAATATATCTGTCTTTATAAAATTAGTGGTTTGGAAACACATGGGAATGAACTTTCGGAAACCAGGGAGACTGAGTACGACAGAAAGCCAGAGGGAAGACCAGTGGGGATAAGGACATGGTAATTTCAGTCTTCAATGGCACCTCTCTTTAATAGCCTCACATAAGCCAATACGGTGAAGAATTAATGCCATACATGAAAAGAAATCATGTGCCTTATTTCCTTTACTATCCAATTTTCTAACAAAGACAAATGCACTCAAAGTCAAGTTCCATGTTTTTGTTTTCTGGTTGAAAAAAGTTTTTTTATATACTTTTTTCTTTACATAGGTATTCTTATCATTATACCTATGATTGTTGAATAACATATTGCTGCCTCTTGACCGTGTGTGCCAAATGATTAGGCACATTTATCAGCATTTGGTGCTGGTGAAAAGTCACCAAAATGAGGCAAAGCTACACAAAGTGTTAATCTGGATTTACTTTCTAGTGCAAAATTTGTTTAACGCTGGAAAGTTGCCTAAAAGTATTGTAAAGTAGTTCTGTGCACTATTTTGCACTAGTTGTGGTCAAGGGGTGAACCATGGGTGGCATATGGGCATTCCCATGCTACTAGCTATGGTTTTTCATGTAAAGCCCTTCTTATTAATATTTATGGACATGGCTACACCTTAAAGCAGGCATGAAGTAGGAGAAATGTTTTCTTCTCCAAGGTTTTCCCACTTTACATGTGTGCCGCACTGTAGGGCACAAATACAAATAGGAAAACGTTTTAAAGTTAATCTAAGTACGGTGTTTTGTACTGGAAGGCTACCCTTTCTGTATAAATTCTATGCTAAACAAATGCTCACACCTTTGCACCATAATGCAAAGATGTGTGCAGGTTGCAAGGCTGCCAAATTTCATGGGATGAGAGCAGCAGTGCCATATGTTAGTAGATATAGGTGCTTATTTATGAGCTTGTTTGTGTCGCTCTTGCATCACGCAACGTGCTGCAAGACCAACACAAACCTTACATGTGATTCATAAAGCCAATCAAGGCCACATTGTGTGGCCCTGAGTGGCTCCATAAGTCTGGATTAAGGCAACGCAGCACAAAAACTTCCCTGCATGCAACTCAGGCACCCTTGATTATGGTTCAAGTGTGCCTGTGTTGGCGTAAGGGTGTCAAAAAGGTGCCAGAGCGGGTTAAAAGTAAGCCTGGGCGGAGTTCGCGTAGCGGCGCTATGCGGAATTCCGCGAAGTTGTAAAAAAACACCGTAAGCTACGAGGAGTTACGCGAACGGAGTTGCTTGTTCTGCCCGTTCGCGATGCGTTTTTGACGTTTGGCAACGCGTATTGCGTGTTCGGGAACGCGTATTGCGTGCTCGGGGGGAAATATCATGTGAACTTCACCACACGGTCACCCATGAGCGCAGCCATCTTGTTTTTCATGTTTGCTATGGTTCTGGGCCTGTTTTCTAGCCTCCCTATATCTTTTCAATCCTTTGTTTCTAAATCCTTTTTTCTGATCTTTTTTATTTATTATCTATCCCTCGCTATTCCTGAGTGAATATTTTGCGTTTTTTTCTACTTTTTGTATGGTTTTAGTGCGTTTTGACTGTTTTTCTATTACTTGCTTTTTATTTATTTTACTTCCTTTCTTTACTTCCTACATTTTCTTTTCCGGCCCCGCCCCCTCAGAACCATGGTGAACAAGACTAGTAAGCTGGGGAAGAGGAGGAGCGAGAGCTGCGACCGTCTTCCTTGCGGAAGGCTGCCCGGAAGCGCCACCTCCCCTTACCCTGGCAGCAGGCAGCAGGCCTGGGTCCGGGTTCTGGGAGCTTCACCGGCGGTGGGCGAGGGTGCGCCAGGCAGAGTTTCGCTGCTCTGGGGTCCTGCGCAATCATAACCAACTGACGCACCGGTGGTCCGACATCCTGGATCAGGAGCAGGACCTGCTGGACGTGCTAGGTGTTGAGGTCCCGGGGCTTGGTGAGTAGCTAATTATATTACTATTGTGTTCTTCTGTTCTGTGTTATTGCGAATATTATTTTTTTCCCAAATAGCAAGAATGCTGCTGCTGCTTACATGCAGGTAACTTACGTTTAAAAATCTTATATTATGCGATTGTTATTCTTCCAGACAGGTGCTCGGCGCTACGAATCGTACTTGTTTGCAACTTTGCGCTCGCTTGGGCTGGTTATGCAAGAGAGGTTAGAGAATTTAAGTTAGGTAATGCAGATAGGAAAGACTCCAGTCATTTCCTTTGTCCTGTCAGGCTGTCCTGTCAATTAGATAGTGGTAGTAGTTAGTTAGTTAGTTACTTAGTATTATTTGGTAATTTAGCGGCCTGC
The DNA here is from genome assembly GCA_963921515.1 of Calotriton arnoldi. Classification (NCBI taxonomy): domain Eukaryota; kingdom Metazoa; phylum Chordata; class Amphibia; order Caudata; family Salamandridae; genus Calotriton; species Calotriton arnoldi. The sequence continues at coordinate 53,694 of CAWUFW010022086.1, read as the reverse complement.
ATGGCGCGTCCTCTCACGTGACTTCAGTCCTAGTAGAACCTTTTGTAGTTCGTATAGTGAGTGAATAGCAACCAACCAATTTCGTGTATGCAATATGCATGCATCCATCTATGCATTTAAGAAGACTAAATGCAGATTTAGTGAATTGGCCCGTCAAAGGGGGTTACTGAGAGATGATTGCGAATGAGATCTGAACTTAGAAGCAAATAGAATTTTTTTGCAATTCATTCCAAAGTCTTTGGAATAGGCAGGCTAGGTATGTTTAGGATTCAGGAATTGGAATGGAACTGTGGAATAATAAAGATAGGATGGTCCACGACTGCGATACTAGTCTACTACTAGTCGATCTGATTTAGGATAGGTCAATGTTATTGCAATTGCCTTTTCCTGTCTAAAAATATTTTTAGAGCGATTATTTAACATTAATTTATTTAACACCAATCATTTTTTGTCTCTTGAATTATGTCTTACTTGATCAGCATTCAGGGGCAAGAACAAGAAGAAGACTGGGTCTGCTGAGGCAGGTGCGGGAGCCGGAGGGGCCTCCCAGGGGCAGGAAACGGCCTCAGCTGCAGATGGCTCTGCTGGCCCGAGTAAGTCCTCCTGGTGTTATATTAATGTATATTTCCCTAACCTTTACCGCTCTATTATTTCCATTTCTTAATTTTAATTTTTCCCAAATCCTCTTCGATCTATCTGTTTCTAAATTCTTGTTATTGCCCCATTACCTACTAACATTGTTATTTATATTTCTAGTGTCTGTTTTTTTTTTTTATTACATCACATCAAACTGCCTCTGATTCTGTATTAGTCTGTCTGGTAGCTTGGTTTCTTCTGGTTTTCCACTCAGCTTTCCCTCTCCCCTTAGATATTTTGTGGATTGCCTAGTAGTGTAAAACTCAGGGAACCCATTGGTCCTACTACTAGTACTAGACTCCTTGCTATTACTCTGCTGTGCAGATTGCATGCCCAAGTAAGGTATACTACGCAGGTTTTTTGAGATTAGAAGGCTTTCTTTTACTGTCTCATGCTCAATAAGTAAATGGTGGTCACTCACGTTGGACACCCCAAAGTGGTGTATTTTACCTTTTCTAATCCAGGCCTAGTACTTTTTTTATTAGCAGCAATTGATGGTGAACACTGAACAACTGATTACCGTGCACCATGGCTGGAAGGAAGTATGAGGAGGAGGACGGCACCATTATTTTCCAACCAAGAGAGACCTCATGTCCCCCCAGTTGGCCACTCTTTCTTCTTTTCAAAAAATGAGATGCACCAATAGCTCTAGCCACTGAGTCAAGTCCTTTGGGTTGTCCTATTCTTAAGAGGCTTTTCAAAAATTGGCACCAACAAAATGCCCAATCAGATATTTTGTTATTTTTGATAGGACATACTGTCTACTCTACTCAAGTATCCGAATTGTAGATAGTGATGTGTGTGGTGTATGTATTATTATGTATTTTCAATCTTGCTAATGAAAAAAATAAATAGGGGAGGCTTATGTGGCATCTAAAAAATGTGAAATGCTTTTTCCAGGCATACCGACCACCAGTGCCGGGTCCAGCGGCAAGGGCCACGCCACTCCAGATGGAGTGGATGCCGCAGCTGCAGTGGGTGAGCCAGCAGCAGTGGCGGGCAGTGGTAAGTCATATTCCTTACTTTTTGAGAATGATGAATACACTAGCTGCAAGGGTGTACACTCAGTACACTGTACTGCTGCTGAGACCAAGGGGCATATTAACAAGGCGGCGATAAACAATTATCGCCGCTTACTGCTGACGTTTCGGCCAAAAAGCGGCGATAATTATATCGCTTTATCAGCAAAGACACGCTATTGCGTGTTTTGCTGATTTTGCTCCCGTTTCCAGCACGCCTGACTTCGCATCGATAATGAGATGCAAAGTAGGCGTGTCTGTGGAAACAACATGGGTAAATATCGCGAAGGCAGCTTCGCGATATTTACAATGCGGAAGCGATTATTTTAATCGCGTTAAGTATGCTCTTAACGCAGGAATTTAACGTCTGTTAAATTCCTGACTAAAGCATACTTAACATAGGAGTGGATTCTGTGGCTAAGACCACAGGCTCTATCATCTAGGATATCGCCGTTTTCCCATGGAAAACGGCGATATCACGCTATCTCTGACATTTTTATCGCCTCGGCGATGCGCGTTGTTAATAACGCGCTAACCGGGCGATAAATTCCAGAGATAGCCGGCGATAAATATGCAAGCGCTAAGCGCGCTTTGCGATATTTATCGCCGGCCCTTGATAATATGCCCCTAAGTTGTTGTGAACAGTTGAAGAAGACACCCTTTACTTAACATTAGCATTAGCCGGGGTTCAGTTACTAATGGCCTATTCTATTCTATCTTCAACCAGCAGAGAAAGTCTTATGACAAAGACAAAGACTCAGACGACATGAAATAAATGACTGGCAGAGAAGGATGCATGGGTGAAGGAAGGGGCCCCGGGATGCATATAGGTGGCTGATAGGATGCATGGGTGGTTGAAAGATAGGTGAAAGGTGAAAGAAAGTAGAAAGGATGCCTGCCTGGGTGGGTGAAATTCTATGGGTGAAAGGAATCCTCCGGAGGGTTTGATGGGTCAAACTCAAAGGCAAGCAAGGACGCATGGGTAGGGGTTAAATGACAAATGTATGTTGTTGGTGAAAGGTTTGTTGAGATTGAGAATGATAGCCATGTTTGGATGGATGGATGCCTGGATGGTATCATAGTAGGTGAAGAGTCAGACTGGATGAAGAGAATGTAAAAGAAAATAAACCGTGCCAGAGTACCAAAGCCAAGGGTGAAGAATAAAATAATGCTAGAAGAGCAATGCAATGATAAATGAAAAAACCCTGGGAAAAATAAACAAGGACCCTATTTTTTCCAAGGTTTTTGATTCAAAGGTTTGAGGTTGTATTTCATAATGGAATACTCCTTTGACTCACAGTAGTTTGCAAGCACAACATATATACTGTGTATGACTATGTATATGTACCCTACCCACCCATCATCAATCGCCTCCCTCCGACTCCGAGGCCCACTCCCGTTCCCTACCCATGTCATTTTGACAGTGTCAGCCATGGGTGGCCTATCGGCTGCATGGTTAACTACTTACAATCAAACAATAGTATTATATCATGACATCATCACGTGACATAGCGTTGTGCCGTATATCATCATCATTCATATTAAGCATATATCATGTGCCTTGTTGTAGTAGTCAGGGTCAAAGTGAAATTGAGCATTTGCCATTGATTTAACAGAGTATGGCCGTAATGGAAAAATAGATAATTGTGTAGTACAGCTGCCCCACCTGCAGACAGTAGTAAAGTAACGTGAGTCTGCGACATGAGTATGTCTGTCTAGGGCACAAGCTGGCTGAGCTGGCATGCCTACAAGATTAATTGTGCTGAACAAGAGAGAGAAGAAGAATACTTGTCTACTCCATAGTGCCTAATGCCTGAAAGTCTAATCATCATCACATCCAAATCTTAGGGGCCGAGGAAGTGAGGATACCACAAATGTTATGTACTGCTAGTGCTACTGTGCCACCATAATTTTATGTGTATAATTTTGTGTTACTGTTTTGCTAAGAATACTGGTTACAATTGTCTTTTTTCTTTCTTGATATAGCAACTCCTTCCCAACCCAACAGGCAGGAGTTAAGCGCAAGGACACAGCAACGGAAGCTGGAGGCCATCCAGGCCGAATATCGCCGGCTGGTTGTCCTGGCAGAGGAGGAGGAGGAGGAGGTAGTTGAGCTTCCTCCAATGCCCCGGGCCCCATCCAGGTACCCGTTCCTCCGGTGGTACGGTGCCGTGCTCTGGCAGCTGCCCGCCACAACTCATCCTCAACCACTGGTGCCCACCCCTGTTGTTCCTGCAGGAACTTTCAGCGCCGCATGCTCCTCCGGATGGCGCGCCTAGAGGCCAGGCTGGAGGAGGGCCTGGAGCGCACCAGCCGGCACGCCCACCGCTAGACCTCAGTCTTCTTGACCCTTTTTTAATCTTTTTTTTGGTGGGTGGGATGTTGGGAGTTGGGGAAAATTTGGGTGTTGTTCTTTTTTTTATGGACATTTGGACTTGGAGTGACATTTGTACTTGGAGTGGACAATCATGGACATTTACTGGACATTGGTTGGGGTTAGGGAGAGGGGTGGGTCAGGTGTTGTGGGTTTCTTCTACTTCATTTGTTAGGGTAATACATTATTTATAGTTTTACAATACACATGATGTAAATCTTTTCTGGGGTTGTTACTCTTTTACGCCGCCTTGTTTCCTCTTTTGCTGCAGGGCCGCAGCCAGTTTTTGAAATGTGCCAATAGTGTAACACACACCAACAGATAGATGCGGTACCCTCACTTGCCCTACTACTGTCAGTCTCTCCTCCTAGTCTATGCAGTCTAGTATGTATGTATGTATGTATGTATGTATATGTTCGTGGATGCCGTGGCTAGCCTTTGAGAAAAGTCAAATGTTGACTGAAACGCGTCAGGAATTGCCATTGCTGTTCATTAAAAGGAAAGTTTCACCGTGAGGAGTGCGACTCATTTCTTTCTAAGGAGAGAGTTTTTGGTCATGTTAAACGGCTTGGTCCCGCCGTGAGTTTCGCACCAGCACTTAAAAGAGCGCCAGGACTGCCCGAAATTGGACCCTGTTTGTTTTGCCAGCGAAAGCTTTCAAGGGACAGCAGGCGCTGCCAAGGATTAACTTTGGAAAAGGACTCCTGCAGCTTTGAAAATGAGCATGCAATGGGAGCCACGGTGAGGGACAAACACAGCTAATTAAACGGCATCACCAACCAGAGGGGAATAATTGATGAACCTAAAACGAACAACAAGTACCAGCATGCTAAAAAAAATGTAGCCTATCGAGGCGCCCACCAGGGGGCAAAACCTTCAAACGTGAGCAATTGCTTGTTTGGTTTGTTTTTCAGTTCGTGGATGCCGTGGCTAGCCTTTGAGAAAAGTCAAATGTTGACTGAAACGCGTCAGGAATTGCCATTGCTGTTCATTAAAAGGAAAGTTTCACCGTGAGGAGTGCGACTCATTTCTTTCTAAGGAGAGAGTTTTTGGTTATGTTAAACAGCTTGGTCCCGCCATGAGTTTCGCACCACCACTTAAAAGAGCGCCAGGACTGCCCGAAATTGGACCCTGTTTGTTTTGCCAGCGAAAGCTTTCAAGGGACAGCAGGCGCTGCCAAGGATTAACTTTGGAAAAGGACTCCTGCAGCTTTGAAAATGAGCATGCAATGGGAGCCACGGTGAGGGACAAACACAGCTAATTAAACGGCATCACCAACCGGAGGGGAATAATTGATGAACCTAAAACGAACAACAAGTACCAGCATGCTAAAAAAATTGTAGCCTATCGAGGCGCCCACCAGGGGGCAAAACCTTCAAATGTGAGCAATTGCTTGTTTGGTTTGTTTTTCAGTTCGTGGATGCCGTGGCTAGCCTTTGAGAAAAGTCAAATGTTGACTGAAACGCGTCAGGAATTGCCATTGCTGTTCATTAAAAGGAAAGTTTCACCGTGAGGAGTGCGACTCATTTCTTTCTAAGGAGAGAGTTTTTGGTCATGTTAAATGGCTTGGTTCCGCCGTGAGTTTCGCACCACCACTTAAAAGAGCGCCAGGACTGCCCGAAATTGGACCCTGTTTGTTTTGCCAGCGAAAGCTTTCAAGGGACAGCAGGCGCTGCCAAGGATTAACTTTGGAAAAGGACTCCTGCAGCTTTGAAAATGAGCATGCAATGGGAGCCACGGTGAGGGACAAACACAGCTAATTAAACGGCATCACCAACCGGAGGGGAATAATTGATGAACCTAAAACGAACAACAAGTACCAGCATGCTAAAAAAATTGTAGCCTATCGAGGCGCCCACCAGGGGGCAAAACCTTCAAGTGTGAGCAATTGCTTGTTTGGTTTGTTTTTCAGTTCGTGGATGCCGTGGCTAGCCTTTGAGAAAAGTCAAATGTTGACTGAAACGCGTCAGGAATTGCCATTGCTGTTCATTAAAATGAAAGTTTCACCGTGAGGAGTGCGACTCATCTCTTTCTAAGGAGAGAGTTTTTGGTCATATATATATATATATATATATACTTAGAGCAGAAGAAGATCTTCGCCCTGCCTTGAGTTAGTGTTGCTTTCACCACATCCGCCCCAGAAAGTGTGTGATCAATATTGGTGTAAATTTAATTTAGTCACACCTCAATATAAATCACACAGCCCGGGGGAAGAGGGTTAGGGTTGGATGAATGGTTGGGAAGGGGGGTTTGGGGAAAGGTTTGACAAAGACAAACACTACACATGGACAACAAACAATCTTGGCAGACGACCATCATAAATCTGTTAAGGGAGAAAAAGGAAATGCATGCATGATGATGACTTGATGAGTAGTACTAGACTAGTAGTACAGGGCAGCAGTATATTATTTATTATTATGCAAGTGCCTTGCCTGTCTGCCCCCAGAGAGACCCAAGTTATATACATTTTATGTTCTGTTGTACTGGGCTTCCTTTTAAAGCTAGCAAAGAAAATTTAAAAATAACTGTAGGAATAAAATATAAGCAAACATAATAAACAACAACACACACAGTCGTAATGATTGAAGAGAAAAAATTAATTAAATTAAATGATGACACTATAAGTATGTTATGGTCAAATTGGGAGTTCCATCTCAGCATTCCTCTTGGTCCTTCCATGGACGCTCCGTCTGTCAATCTCGGGTGCCTGCCTGGCAGATGCGGTTTGGTAAGGTAAGTGTGAGTTGTTTTTCCCAGTATAGCACAGGGTAAAGGCCAGCCCGTAAGTGTAGATGGAAAAACAAAAAGGATATTGAAAAATCAAGGCGAAAAGTAAAGTTAAACTGCATAAATTAAGGAGGAGTGCAACAAGAAAACTTTCAGAGGAGGCATGACTAAATCATGTCTACTCAGTTTCCAGCATTAACCTACAACAACAACAGGAGCAGGCCTGCCCACCCAACCTCCACTTAGCTTAGATTTGGAGCCAGACAGCACTGAGCACACATACACAGCAACATAGCAGCATTTTCCAAATTAAGTAACTAAATCATTGCACCGCTGTCAGTCATGCCACTACACTCGCCTCCATCACTACACAGACATGTTGGTCTGGTGTTGTTGTTTACCTTTTAGGCCACTTCATGAAACGCCCCGAGTTATTCCATTAATCATCTCTGATCCTACTGACTGACTGCGAGTATGGTATGGTCATCATGGTGTCTAACTCTGTAGTGTACCGAGTGACTCCAGAGTCAAAAATGCAATGGATCGACCTACAGTAGTACAATTTTGTTATTGAACAACAAGAAGGGAAACATTGACTTGAGTCACTTTTTTGTGTGTAGATTAAATACTAGTATACATCATGAACAACAACACAAACACCAATCACTCAGAGTCAGCGTGCAATGCATGCCATCATTTACATTTACCTGTTCTTACGGGGCAGTCCCTCTAGGCTCGGAAAGGAGGATAGATATAATCAGGTTCTTTGGAGGGACTCGACGAGGCAGGCACATATTTCACACTTGTTGTACTATTCTACGAGTCAGGACTGGAGCAGGACTCGGAGGAGTGGACTTACTTCTTCACTGACTGCACACAGTTGCAACTCCAATCCGGCAATTAAAGAGCAAGACGGTGATGATGGATTTGTTGTGATTCGAACCGGAAAGACAGTGACACACACAAATAATAAAAGTAAATAATATTCCTTAGCTGTATCTTTTTGGGGGGCAATTTTTGGGGTGTCAAAGCAAGAACAAAAGTAACAAGTCGAAAGCCTAGTTGTCAGGGAAGTAGAGCTCATCCTCAAACTCTGGTGGTTCACCCAGAAGTAGGTCATCTAACACACTACTTCCATAACCTGAGTTGCCGTCATCATCTCCCTACTGTGCTTCTTCAGGTATGGTGTAATCAGGTGGTATAAAGTGCTGATTCATTTTGATCATGGTTAACCTCTCCACATTTTGGGGCGAGAGACTGGTCCTTCTCACTGTCAGAACGGCATCATCAGCACTGAAAACACGCTCAGAAGAGACACTTGCGACAGGGCAAGCCAGATAGTTTATTGCCAGCCTGCTGAGCACTGGCCATTGGCGCCATTTCCCATACCAATACTGCAATGGGTTTTGATCAATGTAGACCTCTGTTGGACCATCCGCTCAATGCTCATGGGTGCTCCGCTTTGCTCGGCCTCTTTTGCCTTTGCCTCAGCACTGGACTTAGCAAGCCCTTGCTGTAGGAGCCATTCCTGTGCCGATTTTTGGGCTGATGCTCCTGTTCTTGTTGTTGTTGATGTTGTTCTTGGTGTTTTTGGTGGTTTTGGCTGCTGTGAGCCAATCGCACCGCCCTCAGGCTCTGAAGTTGAACTTGAAGCCGGCTGCCCTGCAGTACTTGTTGTACCTCTAATTCCCAGCCGTTCTTTTTCTAAGTGACTGGCTTCCACAGCTATCCAAGTTTTGTAGTTGGCAACATCCCCACCTGAAAAAGGAATGAAAGTGTGCAGTAATGGTTTGTGCTGTGGATCCAGAATTGTGGCACAAATGTAACAGTTGTATGACACAATGCCTTTTTTCACCCTTGTATTTTACAGTTAAGCGAAGGGTTAAGCTCTCCACCAACTCATATGCTTCTTTTTTTTCCTCCACACCTGCGTACATTGCAGATGCCCCTTCAGCTGTTCGTATAGCATGTGCAACAATGGGATAGCTTTGCCCATAGTACAGTCCTCCTTTCTGACTTCACGTGTGAAGAGCTCGAAAGGAAGTTGCATCTCTGTCAGGCATTTAACTAGGCCCCATTGGTCCATCTCAATGATCATGCCTTTCACAGTAGCATCCCCTCTTTGCATGACATATTCATTCATTGGTCTGTACTGCTCAAACAGACGTTCAAGTATGTCATAAGTTGAGTTCCAACGTGTTGGCACCTCCTGGATGAGTGCTTTAACTGGCATTCTATTATCACGTTGAATGATCCTCAGCTGCTTCCGGGCTATAAAAGAATGGCTGAAATGTGAGCTCATGGTGCTTCACTTACCTAGAGGAAAGCCTCATCTCTTAAGTTAAAATGGTAAATCAGTTGCATATTATTTTTCTTGATGACAATAAAGATCTATCCTCCAAACATTCTGACTTTTAAGCTAAATGAATTTTCATGCTCTGTCTTACTTGATCAAATAACTGCACGCAACCCTATTGTAACATGTCGGTATCTTCATTTAATTTTCTTACCTATATATTCTATTGTTGTAAGGTGTATTTTCTTTGAAAGGTTGCATGTGTCTGACTTTATTACAATAAGTTCAGCAGGTCTCCATTAGATATATTTTGGAAAATGTACTATTATTTTTTGCAACTCAGTGCAGCAACCAAACGTATCTACTACTATAGCTATATATTATGTGACCTATTTGTAAGAATGTCAAGCAGTGCCGCACAGAAATTCACCTTGCTGCCCTGCACTGTTTGACAGGAAAAGGGCAGGAATGAGCCATATTTAAGGCAGTGCAGCACATTTCTGCCTTTTAACTAATCCTGGGCGTAAAACTCGCGAAGTTTGCGGATTTTTGGCAACTCCGCGTTCCACGTAGAATGCAGAGTTGCCGAAAACTCCGCACTCCCCAACGGAGCAGAGGTTTTTTTGTGTTTGCGTGCCCAAAATGCATTTTCGCGCGGGCGGGAGTGACTTATCGGGTGCCTGCGATTGCCGACGAGATTTCCCATCCGTTCGCGAGCGCCACAAGATTTGCTAGGTGGCCGAATGGTCCCGCGAGAGTTTGCGATTGCGAACACGTCATTCGGGCGCTCCATCGGACTTCCGGCGGAAGTTTTGTGAAGATCGCGATCCTAAACAAGCAGAAGTTGCAATCTGGAGAAGAATTTCTCTCGAGCAGCATCAAAACCTTCTTGAAATGATGATTTGGATTAAAATAACTCCTCAGATTGACATTTGGCTGTACTTTTCTGTGCAAGGAGTCCTTTTTCTTTTTTTTCTTTTTTTTGAAGAGGAAGGAAGTGCCCCAGAGTCTCCAACTTACTGTTCCTGTCCAGCAGGCTCCTCCCAGTGCTTTGTCCATCTCCTGTTCACTTTTCATTTGGATTTGGAGCTAGAAGTATCCCTCTTTGTGTCTGCTGCATCATATATCATTGGATTTGAGGACTTTTGAATTTGAGATTTCACAAGTAAGTTTGAAAATTGGTGTTGTTTGTTTGATTGGGGCATTGCACCTTCATTTTTTTACCTTTCATCCTTTTTTTAAATTTGTTGTTGTGGGTGGCCTGTAGTTTCACTAGTGGCCTGGTTGTTTGTTTGTAAGTAATTTTTCTTCTTTTATAAAGGAAACATGTTGCACAGTTCACTACATTTTCTCCAACTTTTGAAATCAATTTGCAATATTTATTTAATTCACTAGCCGGCCAGTAGTTTGCCAATAGGCTTTTCAGCCAGTAGGCCCAGAGCTACTCATGGGTGCATGAAACAACTGTTTCTGTGGTGTCTGTTGAATTTAAACATCATTTAGGGCATGGATGGCATTGGATTGAAATGCAAAATGAGTTTTGTTTTGGGTATTTCACTTTTTTTCACATGTGTCAAATAAATGCCTCTGTTGGATGTGTGTGGTTGTTGTGTAACTTGCAAACCTTTTTTAGCCCTGTGGATTTTCATTTTTGGCATTCTTGTATTAAAGCTGTATTGTTTAGCATGCCTCCTTTGTCAGGCCAGTGTGTGAGTGTGTTTGTAATAGTGGGCGGGCATTTGCCTTGGCTGAGCCTCCCCGTGTGGCCAGGGGCCATTTTGTAAAGTCTGTGTCCATATAGGCCTGCTTGAGTTCATTGTTTTCTAGGTCTCTTGCTTCTTGTTGTTGTGAGTGACCATGTGGCTGTTGGCCATTTTGTGGTGGTGGTAGTGCTTTTGCCATAGACCTGCATGTCTTCTTTCCTTTGTTCCTCTTGGCTTATTGCTTCTTGTTGTGGCCTGCCTGGCCATGTGGCTGGCGGCCCTTTTATGAAGGCAGCCAGTGTGTTTTTGCCATAGGCCTGCATTGTCTGTCTTCCCTTTCTTGTTGTTGTGGCCTGGCCATGAGGCTGGAGGACATTTTGTTAAGGCAGCCAGTGTGCTTTTGCCAGAGGCCTGCATTTTCTGTCTTCCCTTTCTAGTTGTTGTGGCCGGGCCATGTGGCTGGCGGCCATTTTGTGAAGGGGCAGCCAGTGTGCTTCTGCGTTAGGCCTGCAAGCCTTCTTTGTGGTGGTCATGCATTCTTGCTGGTTGTTGTTTTGCATGCGATTTTTTCTTCTTTTCTCCAGCAAAAAATGTAGCACAGTTCACTACATTTTCTAATAAATTTGCAATATAATTAATTTGAATTGATTCACTATGTGGCCTAGTCTGCCAATGGTTTTCCAACCAATAGGCCCAGAGCTACTAATGGGTGCATGAAACAACTGTTTCTGTGGTGTCTGTTGAATTTAAACATCATTTAGGGCATGGATGGCATTGGATTGAAATGCAAAATGTTTTTTTGGGGGGTATTTCAGTTTTTTTCATGTGTGTGAAATAAATGCCTTTGTTGGATTTGTATGGCTGTTGTGTAACTTGCAAACTTTTTTCTATCCCTGTGGATTTTTGTTTTTGGCATTGTTGTATTAAAGCTGTGTTGTTTACCATGCCTCCTTTGTCTGGCCAGTGTATGAGTGTGTTTGTAATAGTGGGCCAGCATTTGCCTCGGCTGAGCCTCCCCGTGTGGCCAGGTACCATTTTGTTAAGTCTGGGTCCATATAGGCCTGCTTGAGTTCATTGTTTTTCAGGCCTCCTGCTTGTTGTTGTTGTGGGTGACCATGTGGCTGGTGGCCATTTTGTGGTGGTGGTAGTGCTTTTGCCATAGACCTGCATGTCTTCTTTCCTTGGTTCATCTTGGCTTATTGCTTCTTGTTGTAGTAGCCTGGCCATGTGGCTGACGGCCATTTTGTGAAGGCAGCCAGTGTGCTTTTGCCATAGGCCTGCATTGTCTGTCTTCCCTTTCTAGTTGTTGTGGCCTGGCTATGTGGCTGGCGGCCATTTTTTAAGGCAGCCAGTGTGCTTCTGCATTAGGCCTGCATGTCTTTCCTTTGTTCCTTTTGGCTTATTGCTTCTATATATTGTCAGCTGCAGCTCCCTGAATGCTGAATCCCACGTGAAGCACAATGCCAAACCGGGTCCGTTACATTTGTATTTTTGTTGTTCTTCTTCTTCTTTCCTATCCTTCCTGAGTGTACTGTACACTAGTACACCAACTATAAAAGCCCTTGTTTTTGTCAAAGTCTCACAAATGTCTACAATGTATTGTTATGTTTTTTTAAATAACTGAGGTAATAAATTTAATAATATTAATGACACTAACAAGTGTGACCACACACTAAGTTATATATTATATTTGTTTGTTTGTACTAGTAGTAATTAAACCACAAGAATGAATGCCACGTTTCACTGATGTTCTTCTTGCTTCTTTGCTTTTAGGTGCACAAAAGAGGAGGAGACGTCATCACCCATTGTACTGCCAGACAGAATTCCTGCTGCGCACGACATCACGTGATGTGTGACCACAGTCATCTCTTCAACTTGTGCCACTGCGTGCTGCTGACATCTTCAAGATCGCCCCAAAGAAAGGTACCAGGTCCAGTACCAAGAAAGCTGCCTGTGAGAAGGTACTGCCATTTACCAAGACCGGTATGTTGCCCAAGACCTTTTTTGGGAAACCAAAAATTGTGCCTGCAGCAGCGGTGACTGGGGAGCATGCTGGGAGCAGCACCCCCGCATCAGTGGACCCACCCCACCACCCTAGGCCCAAGCCCATGTCTGTTTCAGAGGCAGCCAGTCTACTCACGAGTCCAATGAAGACGAGCAGTGATGTTGAAATTGACTTATCGTATCGCAAAGTAGTACCCAATCAATGCAGGAAACTCAGATAAGTGGGCAACAACAGCCGCAACCACCCCCAATAGTAGTTGTTCCTTCTGAAGTAGGGGCAGTTCAGGAGATCAAGCTTCCTGCAGAGGAAGAAGAAGAGCAAGCCACTCTTTCAGAAGATCCATTGTTTTCCAGGTCCCCAGCAAGGAAAAGGAGTGTTAGTCCATCAACTTCTTCTCTAAGCTCACCTTCTGATGATCTAGACACCACTTGGATTCCACCTCCGTCTAAGTTGGAGACACACCACGCCCACCAGACAAGGCTAGGGAAAAGGAAGATTCCAGAAAGCCTTAGAGTTATGGAGGTAGGTGTAGAAGAGGAGGATGATGATGAGCTAGTCACCATGGACATTAGTCCCGCCCCAGTGGAGACCGACATTACCCCATCCCAAATTGCTGTGAGGGAGGTGGCACGGATACCACCAACAAAGATGATACCACCAACACCACCTCCAGCTTCCATATTTCGCCGGCGACGACCTACATCCACCACAACCACCTCAGTAGAAGTAGGTACTGCAGAGTCAAACTTCATGCCCACCTACCAGTTCATCGTACATTGCAAGTGACACCAGCAGCACCAGAAAGTTGACCTCCCCAGTTTGGGACTATTTTTCGGTTAGCAGGAAGTAAGTGAACATTGCTATATGCTTCATTTGCGGAAAAGGTGTTCGTCGGGTAAGCTTGGTAGAAACTATGGTACCGGAGGCGAAACAACCCATCTGAGAAAACCCACTTGATCTAGTGGGAGGGGCACCTTAGCGGCCAAAAAACTGCACATGTTGTTGGTGGAGGGGATGAAGAAGAAGATTCGATCACGGTGGAAGGTGAACAAGAGGGAGACATTTTCTCTGTTACTCAAAGCAGCCCTGTCCCCAGCAGTGCAGTGGTACAGCCCACATCACCATCAGTAACATCGCAATGGCACAAGAGTCAGGCTGAGACACCAAGGGGTCCCAGGCAAGAAAGTACCACAACGAAAAAACGTGCGTTCAGCCTAACATCTGGCATCAAGAAGTCAACTGCATCAGTGGCACCAGAAAATAAAAAAATCCAGGCTACCATTCTCAGCATGTTTAGGTTGGAGGGGCAGTACGAACGCAACCACCCCACTGCACGTTTGTACAACGCGAAGCTGGCTAAAATGTTAGCGCTGGACCTCCTCCCTTTTTCTTTTGTGGAAGGGGTGGGTTTTCTTGAATTTTTGACAGCCATCTGCCCAAAATGGATGGTTCCCAGCCGGTCCTATTTCGCCAGATTTGCTGTTCCAGCACTACATCACAACGTGCTGGAATTGCTTGGACAAGCTTTGCAGCAGAGTGCTGTTCACACTATCCACCTGAAAACAGACATGTGGACCAGTTGCCAAGCCACTGATTACATGTGCATCACTACACACTGGATCTATTTTGTGGGGGTTAGAGAAAATATATCTGCAGCAGGTGTTGTTGACACTGCTGAGATTTTTAATGCCACTCGGAAACATGCAACTGTAGCCATGCTTGCCATGGATTGTGTGTATAACTGTATAGGTGAGTAAATGGGAGTGTGATTGATTCTTTGCGTGACTGACTAGCTGTGTGAGTAACTCTATGGGTGAGTGGCAGTGTATGAGTCTCTGTAAAGGTGTATGTGTGCATATGATAGTGGCTGTATTGATGAGTGACTGCATGTATGAGTGACTGTATGGGTGAGTGAGTGGATGTGTGTGTAGACCTAGGAATCAGTGAGTGGGTATGTAGTAACTGGTATTGGTGTGTCTATAGTTTCGAAAATGGTATTCTTTATTTCAGAGTGGGTATATCAAAGTATATATTTGGGTGTGAGGAGGTGCATCAGATTATCACGTGGACGATGTCATCAGTGATGTCATTTGAGATGTCATCAGTGATGTCATTAGTAATGTCACTGACCATGTCATGAATGATGTAATATGTGATGTCATCAGCAGTGCATTGTGGGGGCGCGAGTTATAGTTAGCTCAACTAACTATAATGTCCGAATTTCTCTGGTTTGGTACGAGTAAAATGTCCAACTAACTATAACGTCCCTGAAACCTGTGTTTTTTTCTGTGAATTTCTAAGGTTTTTAAATGCTAATTTCTAACTATAACGTCGCTGAAACCTATGGTTTTTTCAGTGAATTTCTATGGTTTTTTAAATGCTAATTTCTAACTATAACATCCCTGAAACCTATGGTTTTTTCAGTGAATTTCTATGGTTTTTTAAATGATAATTTCTAACTATAACATCCCTGAAACCTATGGTTTTTTCAGTGAATTTCTAAGGTTTTTTAAATGCTAATTTCTAACTATGCCTACAGAGGTAGGACATGTGCAGAAAGAGGAAGAAAGGCGCAGAAAGAAGCAAGAGAAATGCTGAAAGAGGCAACATACGTCCAGAAAGAGGAAGAAAGGTGCAGAAAGAAGCAAGAGATATGCAGAAAGAACCAACAGAGGTGCAGAAAGAGGCCTTGTTGCAAAGTCATCCTGTGACCTGGGCACCCCCCAACTTTTTGCTGACTGGTACTGGTGGTAACTGACTCTGATTGACCCTGGGCTCTGCCTAACCAGACCCGGAGCCAGTGCTATGCTGAAACACACTTAGAATACAGTGAAAACACCTACATACACTAGGGTACACTATGGATTGGGGTACCCCTGTGATTGGCATGACCTCCCCTGTAAGGCCCTAGTACATAATAGGGCAGGGGGATTAAAACTACCTCTAAGTCCCTAGCATATAATGGGGCATGGCAGTTTAGATGCCAGCAGCCCTTTTCTGCATTTGCATGTGTGCACTGCTGAGCCTGAGGTCAGTTTAAAAGTAGCCCTGTGTGTGCAGAAAGAGGCAAGAGAGGTGCAGAAAGAGGCAAGAGCAGTGCAGAAAGAACCAACAGAGGTGCAGAAGGAGGCAAGAGGGGTGCAGAAAGAGGCAAGAGCAGTGCAGAAAGAACCAAGAGACGAGCAGGAAAAGGGAAGAAGGGTGCAGAAAGAGGCACGAGGGGTGCAGAGAGAAGGAACAGAGGTGCCGAAAGAGGCAAGAGGGGTGCAGAAAGAGGAGAGAGAAGTGCAGAAAGAAGCAAAAGAGGTGCAGAAAGAGGCAAGAGGGGTGCAGAAAGAACCAAGAGAGGTGCAGAAAAAGGCAAGAGATGTGCAGAAAAATGGAAGAAGGGTGCAGAAAGAGGCAAGTGAGGTGCAGAAGGAGGCAAGAGAACTGCAGAAAGAGGCAAGAGATTAGCAGAAACTGGCAAAAGGGGTGCAGAAAGAGGGAACAGGTGTGCAGAAAGAGGGAAGAGAGTACAGAAAGTGGCAAGAGGGATGCAGAAATTTGCAACAGAGGTGCAAAAGGAAGCAAGAGCAGTGCAGAAAGAACCAACAGAGGTGCAGAAAGAGGCAAGAGGGATACAGAAAGAGGCAAGAAAAGAGCAGATAGAAGCAAAAGAGGAGCATAAAAAGGCAAGGGAGTTACAGAAAGAGGGAAGAGGGGTGCAGAAAGAGGCAGGAGGGGTGCAGAAAGAAGGAAGAGAAGTTCAGAAAGAAGCAACAGAGCTGCTGAAAGAGGTGTGAAGGGTGCTGAAAGAGGCAAGAGAAGTGCAGAAAGAAGCAACAGAGGTACAGAAAGAGGCAAGAGAGGTGCAGATAGAGGAAAGAGGGGTGCAGAAAGAGGCAAGAGGGGTGCAAAAAGAAGCAAGTGAGGTGCAGAAAGAGGCAACAGAGGTGCAGAAAGACGCAAGAGAGGTGCAGAAACAAGCAAGAGAAGTGCAGAAAGAGGCAAGAGAATTGCTGAAAGAAGCAACAGAGGTGTAGAAAGAAGCAAGAGAAGTGAAAAAGAGGCAAGTGAGGTGCAGAAAAAGACAAGAGAGCTGAGGAACATGACAAGGGAACTGCAGAAAGAGGCAAGATGGCTGCAAAAAAGGGAAGAAAGGTGCAGAAAGAAACAAAAGAAGTGCAGAAAGAAGGAACAGAGGTGCAAAAAGAGGGAAGAGGGGTGCAGAAAGAGGCACAAGGGTTGCAGAAAGAAGTAACAGAGGTGCAGAAAGAGGGATGAGAAGTGCAGAAAGAAGCAACAGAGATGAAAAAAGGGGGAACAGGGGTGGAGAAAGTGGCAAGAGGGGTGCAGAAAGAAGCAAGAGAGGTGCAAAAAGAAATAGAAGAGCAGAAAGAAGGAACAGAGGTGCAGAAAGAGGCAAGAGAGGTGCAGGAAGAAGGGTGCAGAAAGAAACAACGAGGTGCAGAAAGAAGCAAGAGTAGTGCAGAAAGAAGCAACAGAGATGCAGAAAGAGGCAAGAGGGGTGTAAAAAGAGGGAAGGGGGTGCAGAAAGAGGTATGAGGGGTGCACAAAGAAGCAAGAGATATACAGAAAGAAACAAAAGAAGTGCAGAAAGAAGGAACAGAGGTGCAGAAAGAGGCAAGAGGGGTGCAGAAAGAAACAAAAAAAGTACAGAAAGAAGCAACAGAGGTGCAGAAAGAGGCAAGAGGACTGTAGAAAGAGGGATGAGGGGTGCAGAAAGAGGCATGAGGGGTGGAGAAAGAGGCAAGAGAAGTGCAGAAAGAAAGAAAAGAAGTGCAGAAAGAAGGAACAGAGGTGCAGAAAGAAGCAAGAGGGGTGCAGAAAGAGGCAAAAGTGGTGCAGAAAGAAGCGAGAGGTGCAGAAAGAAGCAAAAGAAGTGCAGAAAGAAGGAACAGAGGTGCAGAAAAAGGCAAGAGGGGTGCAGAAAGAAACAAATGAAGTGCAGAAAGAAGCAACAGAGGTGCAGAAAGAGGCAAGAGGAGTGCAGATAGAGGGGTAAGGGGTGCAGAAAGAGGCACGAGGGGTGCAGAAAGAAGCAAGAGAGATGCAGAAAGAAGCAAGAGAAATGCATAAAAAAGCAACAGAGATGCAGAAAGGGGGAAGTGGGGTCGAGAAAGAGGCAAGAGGGATACATAAAGAAACCAGAGAGGTGAAGAAAGAACCAAAAGAAGTGCAGAAAGAAGGAACAAAGGTGCAGAAAGTGGGAAGAGGGGTGCAGAAAGAGGGAAGAGGGGTGTGAAAGAGGCACGATGGGTGCAGAAAGAAGCAAGAGAGCTGCAGAAAGAAACAAAAGATGTGCAGAAGAAAGGAACAGAAGTGCAGAAAGAGGCAAAAGTGGTGCAGAAAGAAGCGAGAGGTGCAGAAAGAAACAAAAGAAGTGCAGAAAGAAGGAACAGAGGTGCAGCAAGAGGGGTGCAGAAAGAAACAAATGAAGTGCAGAAAAAAGCAACAGAGGTGCAGAAAGAGGCAAGAGGAATGCAGAAAGAGGGGTGAGGGGTGCAGAAAGAGGCACGAGGGGTGCAGAAAGAAGCAAGAGAGATGCAGAAAGAAGCAAGAGAAATGCATAAAAAAGCAACAGAGATGCAGAAAGGGGGAAGTGGGGTGGGGAAAGAGGCAAGAGGGAAACATAAAGAAACAAGAGAGATGAAGAAAGAAACAAAAGAAGTGCAGAAAGAAGGAACAAAGGTGCCGAAAGAGGGAAGAGGGTTGCAGAAAGAGGGAAAAGGGGTGTGAAAGAGGCACGACGGGTGCAGAAAAAAGCAAGAGGCATGCAGAAAGACGCAAAACAATTTGCAGAAAGAAACAAAAGAAGTGCAGAAATAAGGAACAGAGGTGCAGAAAGAGGCAAGAGGGGTGCAGAAAGAAGGGACAGAGGTGCAGAAAGAAGCAAGAGAAGTGCAGAAAAAAGCAACAGGTGCAGAAAGAGGCAAGAGGGGTGCAGAAAGAAGGGACAGAGGTGCAGAAAGAGGCAAGAGAAGTGCAGAAAGAAGCAACAGAGATGCAAAAAGGGGGAACAGGGGTAGAGAAAGTGGCAAGAGGGGTGCAGAAAGAAACAAGAGAGGTGCAGAAAGAAACAAAAGAAGTGCAGAAATAAGGAAAACAGAGGTGCAGAAAGAAGCAAGAGGGGTGCAGAAAGAAGGATGAGGGGTGCAGAAAGAAGCACAAATGGTGCAGAAAGAAGCAAGAGAGGTGTAGAAAGAAACAAGAGGAGTGCAGAAAGAAGCAACAGAGGTGCAGAAAGAGGCAAGAGGGGTATAAAAAGAGGGAAGAGGGGTGCAGAAAGAGGCACGAGGGGTGCAGAAAGAAGCAAGAGACGTGCAGAAAGAAACAAAAGAAGTGCATAAAAAAGCAACAGAGGTGCAGAAAGGGGCAATGGGGGTGCAGAAAGAGGGAAGAAGGGTGGAGAAAGAGTCAAGGAGGTGCAGAAAGAAGCACGAGAACTGCAGAAAGAAACAAAAGAAGTGCAGAAAGTAGGAACAGAGGTGCAGAAAGAAGCAAGAGGGATGTAGAAAGAGGCAAAAGTGGTGCAGAAAGAAGGGAGAGGTGCACAAAGAAACAAAAGAAGTGCAGAAAGAAGGAAAAGAGGTGCAGAAAGAGGCAAGAGGGGTGCAGAAAGAAACAAAAAAAGTGCAGAAAGAAGCAACAGAGGTGCAGAAAGAGGCAAGAGGACTGCAGAAAGAGGGATGAGGGGTGCAGAAAGAGGCTCGAGGGGTGGAGAAAGAGGCAACAGAAGTGCAGAAAGAAGACACAGAGATGGAAAACGGGGGAACAGGTGTGGAGAAAGTGGTGAGAGGGGTGCAGAAAGAAGCAAGAGAGGTGCAAAAAGAAATAAAAGAAGAGCAGAAAGAAGGAACAGAGGTGCAGAAAGAGGCAGGAGAGGTGCAGAAAGAGGGAAGAAGGGTACAGAAAGAAGAACAAGCGGTGCAGAAAGAAGCAAAGAGGTGCAGAAAGAAGCAAGAGTAGTGCAGAAAGTAGCAACAGAGGTGCAGAAAGAGGCAAGAGGGGTGCAAAAAGAGGGGAGACGGGTGCAGAAAGAGGCACAAGGGGTGCACAAAGAAGCAAGAGCTGTACAGAAAGAAAGAAAAGAAATGCAGAAAGAAGGAACAGAGGTGCAGAAAGAGGCAACAGGGGTGAAGGAAGAGGGAAGAGGGGTGGAGAAAGAGGCAAGAGGGTGCAGAAAGAAGCAAGAGAGCTGCAGAAAGAAACAAAAGAAGTGCAGAAAGAAGGAACAGAGGTGCAGAAAGAAGCAAGAGGGGTGCAGAAAGAGGCAAAAGTGGTGCAGAAAGAAGCGAGAGGTGCAGAAAGAAGCAAAAAAAGTGTAGAAAGAAGGAACAGAGGTGCAGAAAGAGGCAAGAGGGGTGCAGAATGAAACAAATGAAGTGCAGAAAGAAGCAACAGAGGTGCAGAAAGAGGCAAGAGGAGTGCAGATAGAGGGGTAAGGGGTGCAGAAAGAGGCAAGAGCGGTGCAGAAAGAAGCAAGAGAGATGCAGAAAGAAGCAAGAGAAATGCATAAAAAAGCAACAGAGATGCAGAAAGGGGGAAGTGGGGTCGAGAAAGAGGCAAGAGGGATACATAAAGAAACCAGAGAGGTGAAGAAAGAACCAAAAGAAGTGCAGAAAGAAGGAACAAAGGTGCAGAAAGTGGGAAGAGGGGTGCAGAAAGAGGGAAGAGGGGTGTGAAAGAGGCACGATGGGTGCAGAAAAAAGCAAGAGGCGTGCAGAAAGCAGCAAAAAAGTTGCAGAAAGTAACAAAAGATGTGCAGAAAGAAGGAACAGAGGTGCAGAAAGAGGAAAGAGGGGTGCAGAAAGAAGGGACAGAGGTGCAGAAAGAAGCAAGAGAAGTACAGAAAGAAGCAACAGAGGTACATAAAGAGGGATGAGGGATGGAGAAAGAGGCAAGAGAAGTGCAGAAAGAAGCAACAGAGATGCAAAAAGGGGAACAGGGGTAGAAAAAGTGCAAGAGGGGTGCAGAAATAAGCAAGAGAGGTGCAGAAAGAAACAAAAGAAGTTCAGAAAGAAGGAACAGAGGTGCAGAAAGAAGCAAGAGGGGTGCAGAATGAAGGATGAGGGGTGCAGAAAGAAGCAAGAGGAGTGCAGAAAGAAGCAACAGAGGTGCAGAAAGAAACAAAAAAATTGCATAAAAAAGCAACAGAAGTGTTGAAAGGCGCAATGGGGGTGTAGAAAGAGGGAAGAGGGGTGGAGAAAGAGTCAAGGGGGTGCAGGAAGAAGCATGAGAGCCGCAGAAAGAAATAAAAGAAGTGCAGAAAGAAGGAACAAAGGTGCAGAAAGAAGGAAGAGGGGTGTAGAAAGAGGCAAAAGTGGTGCAGAAAGAAGGGAGAGGTGCACAAAGAAACAAAAGAAGTGCAGAAAGAAGCAAGAGAAGTACAGAAAGAAGCAACAGAGGTACAGAAAGAGGCATGAGGGGTGGAGAAAGAGGCAAGAGAAGTGCAGAAAGAAGCAACAGAGATGGAAAAAGGGGGAACAGGGGCAGAGAAAGTGGTAAGAGGGGTGCAGAAAGAAGCAAGAGAGGTGCAAAAGAAATAAAAGAAGAGCAGAAAGAATGAACAGAGGTGCAGAAAGAGGGAAGAAGGGTGCAGAAAGAAGCACAAGCGGTGCAGAAAGAAGCAAAGAGCTGCAGAAAAAAGTAAAAGTAGTGCAGAAAGAAGCAACAGAGGTGCAGAAAGAGGCAAGAGGGGTGCAAAAAGAGGGAATAGGGGTACAGAAAGAGGCACGAGGGATGCACAAAGAAGCAAGAGATGTACAGAAAGAAAGAAAAGAAGTGCAGAAAGAAGGAACAGAGGTGCAGAAAGAGGCAACAGGGGTGAAGAAAGAGGGAAGAGGGGTGGAGAAAGAGGCAAGAGGGTGCAGAAAGAAGCAAGAGAGCTGCAGAAAGAAAGAAAAGAAGTACAGAAAGAAGGAACAGAGGTGCAGAAAGAAGCAAGAGGGGTGCAGAAAGAGGCAAAAGTGGTGCAGAAAGAAGCGAGAGGTGCAGAAAGAAACAAAAGAAGTGCAGAAAGAAGCAGAGGTACAGAAAGAGGCATGAGGGGTGGAGAAAGAGGCAAGAGAAGTGCAGAAAGAAGCAACAGAGATGGAAAAAGGGGGAACAGGGGCAGAGAAAGTGGTAAGAGGGGTGCAGAAAGAAGCAAGAGAGGTGCAAAAGAAATAAAAGAAGAGCAGAAAGAATGAACAGAGGTGCAGAAAGAGGGAAGAAGGGTGCAGAAAGAAGCACAAGCGGTGCAGAAAGAAGCAAAGAGCTGCAGAAAAAAGTAAAAGTAGTGCAGAAAGAAGCAACAGAGGTGCAGAAAGAGGCAAGAGGGGTGCAAAAAGAGGGAATAGGGGTACAGAAAGAGGCACGAGGGATGCACAAAGAAGCAAGAGATGTACAGAAAGAAAGAAAAGAAGTGCAGAAAGAAGGAACAGAGGTGCAGAAAGAGGCAACAGGGGTGAAGAAAGAGGGAAGAGGGGTGGAGAAAGAGGCAAGAGGGTGCAGAAAGAAGCAAGAGAGCTGCAGAAAGAAAGAAAAGAAGTACAGAAAGAAGGAACAGAGGTGCAGAAAGAAGCAAGAGGGGTGCAGAAAGAGGCAAAAGTGGTGCAGAAAGAAGCGAGAGGTGCAGAAAGAAACAAAAGAAGTACATAAAGAAGGAACAGAGGTGCAGAAAGAAACAAAAGAAGTGCAGAAAGAAGGAACAGAGGTGCAGAAAGAAGCAAGAGGGGTGCAGAAAGAGAGAAAAGTGGTGCAGAGAGAAGCGAGAGGTGCAGAAAGAAACAAAAGAAGTGCAGAAAGAAGGAACAGAGGTGCAGAAAGAGGCAAGAGGGGTGCAGAAAGAAACAAATGAAGTGCAGAAAGAAGCATCAGAGGTGCAGAAAGAGGCAAGAGGAGTGCAGAAAGAGGGGTGAGGGATGCAGAAAGAGGCACGAGGGGTGCAGAAAGAAGCAAGAGAGATGCAGAAAGAAGCAAGAGAAATGCATAAAAAAGCAACAGAGATGCAGAAAGGGGGAAGTGAGGTGGAGAAAGAGGCAATAACAAGAGAGGTGAAGAAAGAAACAAAAGAAGTGCAGAAAGAAGATACAGAGATGGAAAAAGGGGGAACAGGTGTGGAGAAAGTGGTAAGAGGGGTGCAGAAAGAAGCAAGAGAGGTGCAAAAAGAAATAAAAGAAGAGCAGAAAGAAGGAACAGAGGTGCAGAAAGAGGCAGGAGAGGTGCAGAAAGAGGGAAGAAGGGTACAGAAAGAAGAACAAGCGGTGCAGAAAGAAGCAAAGAGGTGCAGAAAGAAGCAAGAGTAGTGCAGAAAGTAGCAACAGAGGTGCAGAAAGAGGCAAGAGAGGTGCAAAAAGAGGGGAGATGGGTGCAGAAAGAGGCACAAGGGGTGCACAAAGAAGCAAGAGCTGTACAGAAAGAAAGAAAAGAAGTGCAGAAAGAAGGAACAGAGGTGCAGAAAGAGGCAACAGGGGTGAAGGAGGAGGGAAGAGGGGTGGAGAAAGAGGCAAGAGGGTGCAGAAAGAAGCAAGAGAGCTGCAGAAAGAAACAAAAGAAGTGCAGAAAGAAGGAACAGAGGTGCAGAAAGA
This sequence comes from Calotriton arnoldi, assembly GCA_963921515.1. Lineage (NCBI taxonomy): Eukaryota > Metazoa > Chordata > Amphibia > Caudata > Salamandridae > Calotriton > Calotriton arnoldi. The sequence goes on along the minus strand of CAWUFW010022086.1, from coordinate 30,360 downwards.
AGCAAGAGGGGTGCAGAAAGAGGCAAAAGTGGTGCAGAAAGAAGCGAGAGGTGCAGAAAGAAGCAAAAGAAGTGCAGAAAGAAGGAACAGAGGTGCAGAAAGAGGCAAGAGGGGTGCAGAATGAAACAAATGAAGTGCAGAAAGAAGCAACAGAGGTGCAGAAAGAGGCAAGATGAGTGCAGATAGAGGGGTAAGGGGTGAGGAAAGAGGCATGAGCGGTGCAGAAAGAAGCAAGAGAGATGCAGAAAGAAGCAAGTGAAATGCATAAAAAAGCAACAGAGATGCAGAAAGGGGGAAGTGGGGTCGAGAAAGAGGCAAGAGGGATACATAAAGAAACCAGAGAGGTGAAGAAAGAACCAAAAGAAGTGCAGAAAGAAGGAACAAAGGTGCAGAAAGTGGGACGAGGGGTGCAGAAAAGGGAAGAGGGGTGTGAAAGAGGCACGATGGGTGCAGAAAAAAGCAAGAGGCGTGCAGAAAGCAGCAAAAAAAGTTGCAGAAAGTAACAAAAGAAGTGCAGAAAGAAGGAACAGAGGTGCAGAAAGAGGCAAGAGGGGTGCAGAAAGAATGGACAGAGGTGCAGAAAGAAGCAAGAGAAGTATAGAAAGAAGCATCAGAGGTACAGAAAGAGGGATGAGGGATGGAGAAAGAGGCAAGAGAAGTGCAGAAAGAAGCAACAGAGATGCAAAAAGGGGAACAGGGGTAGAAAAAGTGCAAGAGGGGTGCAGAAATAAGCAAGAGAGGTGCAGAAAGAAACAAAAGAAGTTCAGAAAGAAGGAACAGAGGTGCAGAAAGAAGCAAGAGGGGTGCAGAATGAAGGATGAGGGGTGCAGAAAGAAGCAAGAGGAGTGCAGAAAGAAGCAACAGAGGTGCAGAAAGAGGCAAGAGGGGTGTAAAAAGAGGGAAGAGGGGTGCAGAAAGAGGCACGCGGGGTGCAGAAAGAAGCAAGAGACGTGCAGAAAGAAACAAAAGAATTGCATAAAAAAGCAACAGAAGTGTTGAAAGGGGCAATGGGGGTGTAGAAAGAGGGAAGAGGGGTGGAGAAAGAGTCAAGGGGGTGCAGAAAGAAGCATGAGAGCCGCAGAAAGAAACAAAAGAAGAGGTGCACAAAGAAACAAAAGAAGTGCAGAAAGAAGCAAGAGAAGTACAGAAAGAAGCAACAGAGGTACAGAAAGAGGCATGAGGGGTGGAGAAAGAGGCAAGAGAAGTGCAGAAAGAAGCAACAGAGATGGAAAAAGGGGGAACAGGGGTAGAGAAAGTGGTAAGAGGGGTGCAGAAAGAAGCAAGAGAGGTGCAAAAAGAAATAAAAGAAGAGCAGAAAGAATGAACAGAGGTGCAGAAAGAGGGAAGAAGGGTGCAGAAAGAAGCACAAGCGGTGCAGAAAGAAGCAAAGAGGTGCAGAAAAAAGTAAAAGTAGTGCAGAAAGAAGCAAAAGAGGTGCAGAAAGAGGCAAGAGGGGTGCAAAAAGAGGGAATAGGGGTACAGAAAGAGGCACGAGGGATGCACAAAGAAGCAAGAGATGTACAGAAAGAAAGAAAAGAAGTGCAGAAAGAAGGAACAGAGGTGCAGAAAGAGGCAACAGGGGTGAAGAAAAGAGGGAAGAGGGGTGGAGAAAGAGGCAAGAGGGTGCAGAAAGAAGCAAGAGAGCTGCAGAAAGAAAGAAAAGAAAGAAGGAACAGAGGTGCAGAAAGAAGCAAGAGGGGTACAGAAAGAGGCAAAAGTGGTGCAGAAAGAAGCGAGAGGTGCAGAAAGAAACAAAAGAAGTACAAAAAGAAGGAACAGAGGTGCAGAAAGAGGCAAGAGGGGTGCAGAAAGAAACAAAAGAAGTGCAGAAAGAAGGAACAGAGGTGCAGAAAGAAGCAAGAGGGGTGCAGAAAGAGGGAAAAGTGGTGCAGAGAGAAGCGAGAGGTGCAGAAAGAAACAAAAGAAGTGCAGAAAGAAGGAACAGCGGTGCAGAAAGAGGCAAGAGGGGTGCAGAAAGAAACAAATGATGTGCAGAAAGAAGCAACAGAGGTGCAGAAAGAGGCAAGAGGAGTGCAGAAAGAGGGGTGAGGGATGCAGAAAGAGGCACGAGGGGTGCAGAAAGAAGCAAAAGAGATGCAGAAAAAAGCAAGAGAAATGCATAAAAAAGCAACAGAGATGCAGAAAGGGGGAAGTGAGGTGGAGAAAGAGGCAATAACAAGAGAGGTGAAGAAAGAAACAAAAGAAGTGCAGAAAGAAGGAACAAAGGTGCAGAAAGAGGCAAGAGGGGTGCAGAAAGAGGGAAGAGGTGTGTGAAAGAGGCACAACGGGTGCAGAAAGAAGCAACAGAGATGCAAAAAGGGGGAACAGGGGTGGAGAAAGTGGCACGAACGGTGCAGAAAGAAGCAAGAGAGGTGCAGAAAGAAATAAAAGAAGTGCAGAAATAATGAAAACAGAGGTGCAGAAAGAAGCAAGAGGGGTGCAGAAAGAGGGATGAGGGGTGCAGAAAGAAGCACGAGTGGTACAGAAAGAAGCAAGAGAGGTGTAGAAAGAAGCAAGAGGAGTGCAAAAATAAGCAACAGAGGTGCAGAAAGAGGCAAGAGGGGTGTAAAAAGAGGGAAGAAGGGTGCAGAAAGAGGCACGAGGGGTGCAGAAAGAAGCAAGAGACGTGCAGAAAGAAACAAAAGAAGTGCAGAAAGAAGGAACAGAGGTGCAGAAAGGGACAACAGGGGTGCAGAAAGAGGGTAGAGGGGTGGAGAAAGAGGCAAGGGGGTGCAGAAAGAAGCATGAGAACTGCAGAAAGAAACAAAAGAAGTGCAGAAAGAAGAAACAGAGGTGCAGACAGAGGCAAACGGTGTGCAGAAAGAAGGGAGAGGTGCACAAAGAAACAAAAGAAGTGCAGAAAGAAGGAACAGAGGTGCAGAAAGGGGCAATAGGGGTGCAGAAAGAGGGTAGAGGGGTGGAGAAAGAGGCAAGGGGGTACAGAAAGAAGCATGAGAACTGCAGAAAGAAGCAAAAGAAGTGCTGAAAGAAGGAACACAGGTGTAGAAAAAGGTTGGAGGACTGCAGAAAGAGGGATGAGGGGTGCAGAAAGAAACAAAAGAAGTGCAGAAAGAAGCAACAGAGGTGCAGAAAGAGGTTGGAGGCCTGCAGAAAGAGGGATGAGGGGTGCAGAAAGAGGCACGAGTGGTACAGAAAGAAGCAAGAGAGATGCAGAAAGTAGCAAGAGAAATGCATAAAAAAGCAACAGAGATGCAGAAAGGGGAAGTGGGGTGGAGAAAGAGGCAAGAGGAATACAGAAATAAACAAGAGAGGTGCAGGAACAAACAAAAGAAATGCAGAAAGAAGGAACAGAGGTGCAGAAAGAGGCAATAGGGGTGCAGAAAGGAGTGCAGAAAGAGGGAAGAGGGGTGTGAAAGAGGCACGAGGGGTGCAGAAAGAAGCAACAGATGTGTAGAAAGAAGCAACAGAGATGGAAAAAGGAGGAACAGGGGTGGAGAAAGTGGTAAGAGGGGTGCAGAAAGAAGCAAGAGAGGTGCAAAAAGAAATAAAAGAAGAGCAGAAAGAAGGAACAGAGGTGCAGAAAGAGGCAAGAGGGGTGCAGAAAGACGGAAGAGGGGTGCAGAAAGAAGCAAGAGTAGTGCAGAAAGATGCAACAGAGGTGCAGAAAGAGGCAAGAGGGGTGCAAAAAGAGGGAAGAAGGGTGCAGAAAGAGGCACGAGGGGTGCAGAAAGAAGTAAGAGAGGTGCAGAAAGAAGCAACAGAGGTGCAGAAAGAGGGAAGAGGGATGGAGAAAGAGGCAACAGGGGTGCAGAAAGAAGCAAGAGAGGTACAGAAAGTAACAAAAGAAGTGCAGAAAGAAGGAACAGAGGTGCAGAAAGAGGCAAGAGGAGTGCCGAAAGAGAAGAGGGGTGCAGAAAGAGGCACAAGGGGTGCCGAAAGAAGCAATAAAGGTACAGAAAGACGCAAAATAGTGCAGAAAGAAGCAACAGAGATGCAGAAAGAGAGAAGAGGGGTGGAGAAAGAGGCAAGAGAAGTACAGAAAGAAGCAACAGACATGCAGAAAGTGGGAAGAGGTGTGGAGAAAGAGGCAAGAGGGGTGCAGAAAGAAGCAAGAGAGGTGCAGAAAGAAACAAAAGAAGTGCAGAAAGAAGGAACAGAGGTGCAGAAAGAGGCAGGAGGGGTGCAGAAAGAGGCAAGAGAGGTGCAGAAAGAGGCAAGAGGGGTGCACAAAGAAGCAAGTGAGGTGCAGAAAGAGGCAACAGAGGTGCAGAAAGAGGCAAAACAGGTGCAGAAAGTAGAAGAGATGTGCAGAAAGAGACAAGAGAAGTGCAGAAAAAGAAAGAAAGGTACAGAAAGAAGCAACAGAAATGCAGAAAGAGGCAAGAGAGGCACAAAAAGAAGCAAGAGTGACTTGCACACTATTAGTACCAATTTAATACCCACATTTAGCAATAAGTAACAGGTGACCATTCTAGGTTTACAAGAGGACCTTCCACCACGCTGTAACACTTGTCGCTGCATTTTTGGTAACATTTGAGACGTTTGAGCTAGAAACAAGGCTTTTTTTGTTCAAATCTGTGGATTAGGCAGCAGATGATGGATTATGTGGCTAATGCAGAAAATGTATAATTGTGCGAAAGTCGGTGCAGTCAAACAGTCGCATAATTCCAGTGGCCCTGCTCATACCTCTGACTAGGTCCAGAAGTGCTCCTCACTGGTTCCTTTTTTTTTGTGTCACTGAGTTCATAGTTTAGCTTCTATGGAAACGAGAAAGACTAAACCTGAGGTTACCACTCCACAAAATTCCTATAAACTAAATACCACATACTTTCTATCCACATAATTTCACTGCACAACATACCACATAATTCCACTACACAGTACGTACATCCACTCCACTCCAAAAAACATTAGTAAATAACTTTTACATTTACAACGCCAATAGCTCTAACTCTTGCAAATGCGAGACCTATTAAATTACAAATGCTTCTTTAACTGGCAGTCACGTTTGCAGAATGGTGGAGAAAGGGGGCTGGGGCTCTAACCAGTGCTCAGGGATTCCACTGCGTAGGACTTACAGAAGGTACCAGGAGGGCTTCTTGGCCCCCAAAGTCCCTCAGCAGTAAAGTGCACCATCTCCCAACCAGTACTGTGCCAGGAGGCGCGTTTGCAGAGTGGTGGAGAAAGGCCTCCGAAGACCTCTTAGCAATCCCACTGTGTGGGACTTAGTGGAGGTAACAGGAGGGGTAGTTGGCCCCCAAAGACAACCTTAGGGGCCAACTACCCCTCCTATTACCTCCAGTAAGTCCCACACAGCAGCATTGCTGAGTTCTCATAACAGGCCACGCCCCTTTCCCCACCATTCTGCAAACGTGCTCCCTGGCGCGCTCTTGGATGGGGATTAAAGTCCACTTTGCTGCTAGGGTTCCTTAGGGGCCAACTAGCCTACCTGATACCTCCAGTATGCCACAGATAGTGGGATTGCTGATAGGTGGACACAGGCCATGACCCCTTTGTCCACCACTCTGCAAATGCACCTTCAGGCATGCGCTTGGTTGGGGGATGAAGTCCCCTTGCCTCCTGAGGGTCCCTGGGGGCCAACTAGCCCACCAGGTACCTCCAGTAAGCCCCACACAGCTGGATTGCTGAGGAAGACTAAACCTGAGGTTACCACTCCACAACCCAGACTACCATACCACATAATTGCTCTCCATAACACATAATCCCACTCTACATAATTACTATACACTAAATACCACATACTTTCTATCCACATAATTTCACTGCACAACATACCACATAATTCCACTACACACAACGTATATCCACTCCACTCCAAAAAACATTAGTAAAAAACTTTTACATTTACAACGCCAATAGCTCTAACTCTTGCAAATGCGAGACCTATTAAATTACATATGCTTCTTTAACTGGCAGTCACGTTTGCAGAGTGGTGGAGAAAGGGGGCTGGGCCTCCAATCAGCGCTCAGGGATTCCGCTGGTTAGGACTTACAGAAGGTACCAGGAGGGCTTCTTGGCCCCCAAAGTCCCTCAGGAGTAAAGTGGACCATCCCCCAACCAGTACTGTGCCAGAAGGCGCATTTGCAGAGTGGTGGAGAAAGGGGGTGTGTGGCCTCCGAAGACCTCTTAGCAATCCCACTGCGTGGGACTTAGTGGAGGTAACAGGAGGGGTTAGTTGGCCCCAAGGACAACCTTGGGGGCCAACTACCCCTCCTATTACCTCCAGTAAGTCCCACACAGCAGCATTGCTAAGTTCTCATAGCAGGCCACGCCCCCTTTCCCCACCTTTCTACAAACGTGCTCCCTGGCGCGCTCTTGGATGGGGATCAAAGTCCACTTCACTGCTGGGGGTCCTTAGGGGCCAACTAGCCTACCTGATACCTCCAGTATGCCCCAGATAGTGGGATTGCTGATAGGTGGACACAGGCCACGTCCCCTTTGTCCACCACTCTGCAAACTCACCTCCAGGCACGCTCTTGGTTGGGGGATGAAGTCCCCTTGCCTCCTGAGGGTCCCTGGGGGCCAACTAGCCCACCAGGTACCTCCAGTAAGCCCCACACAGCTGGATTGCCGAGAGTGGTCCGAGGCCATGCCCCCTTTTTACACCACTCTGCAAACGCGCCTCCTGGCGCACTGCTGCTCAGGGGATGAAGTCCACTTGTGTCCTGAGGTCCTCAGGACACAAGAGGACCTCATCGCCCCACCAGCAGTGTGCCAAGAGGCACGTTTGCAGAGTGGTGTAAAAAGGGGCGTGGCCTCGGACCACCTCTCAGCAATCCCACTGTGTGGGGAATACTGGAGATACCTGGTGGTTTAATTGGCCCCTAAGTACCCTTAGGACTGAAGGGGACTTAATCCCCCAATTCAGCATGTGACAGGAGGCGCGTTTGCACAGTGGCCCTGCCATAGCAAATGGCAATGTCCCAGGAGTGAAGACCTGGGGACATTGCAGGAGCCAGCCCTGGGGGGTGGCGGTCCCAGGGCTATAGAGGGTTCCAGGAGGGGGGCCACGTGGCCCCCCTCCCATCATTTGCACAGCCCCGGGGAGGTGGTGGTCCCTGGGGTTGGGGTCCGCAACGGACCCCCATATTTAAATATTTAGTGCCCTGAGGAGGTGGTGGTACCCAGGGCAGTGTGGGGGGCTCGAGCCCCCCCACACCTTGTTTTTTGAAATAGCCCTGGGGAGGTGGGGTCCCTGGGGCTGTGGGGGGACCAAGTGGACCCCCGCATTTAAATCCTATAGCCCCGGGGAGGTGGTGGTCCCCGGGGCTTGGGGGGGCCCGTGATGCCCCCCGCCCAAAATAATTTAAAGCCCCAGGGAGGTGGCGGTCCCCGAGGATGCGGGGGCCGCTTGCCTCCCACATATGATTAACTAAGCCCCGGGGTGTTGGCGGTCCCCGGGATGTGGGGGCCCCCACGGGCCCCCGCAACATAATTAGGTATTGTCCCCGGGACCAGGCCCACCCGGGGGCTTATAGAAAACGAAGCGCGGGGAGCTTGCGCTTCGTTGTATTTTTTTTTTCCGGCCGGATTTGCGCACCCAGCGCAAATTCGGCCGAGTTTTTTAAACAAAAAATGCTTTTTTTGACCCTCCGGGTCCTTGTGGGACCCCCTGAGCAGGCCTAGGGGGTCAGGGTGTTTCTACCCTGCCCCCTTTTCTTGTTTTTTATCTTTTTTTTTACCTTCTTCTTGTGACTCGGTTTTACCGAGTCACAAGATGGCTTCCAACACTTCCTGGTTTGGAGAGTTGGCAGCCAATCAGAATAAAGCTCGTGCTCGGGAGGGTTCGCATAATCCTCCTCAGTGCTCAAATATCGATATTTTTATTTTTTGAATTTCATAGCAACTACTGAACGGATTTACACCATTTTAAAAAAAGCACGCTTTCTGAACCAAGACCTACCTTTTTGCCAAATTTGGTGTAATTCCGTTCAGCAGTTCAGGCTGTAGCTTTGTCTAAAGTTCCTATGGAAATTAACATGGGGAAAACGGTTTTGGGACCCCCTTTTTTCATGGCCCCCGCTTGACGCATCACCCCAAAACTTTCAAGACAGGAGCTGACCTGAGCGAACCATTCGTTTTAAACATTTCGCGAAGATTCGTCAAACGGCGCCAAAGATATTGGCAAAAGAAAAAACGCTTTTGAATAGAAACAAGGTCCTAACTATAACTACCTACTGACGACCGCCAGTAGGTAATATATATATATATATAAATATATATATATATATATATATATATATATATATATATATATATATATACAAAAAGAGTTGCCTCTAGGTGGGATGCACTCCCAGGTGGAAATTACGCCAAAACAAGGGCACACGCCATGAACAAAGTCCTTTTCTGGTTTTCCTGCCAGACGCGTTTCGGGCCAACGCCCTCTTCATTGGCAGACCATGTGACGTGCCGGCGTGCGGCAACCACCAGTAAATCCCCATAATAATTATGCTCAGGTGAACCACCCGAAGCAATGCTTCCTGGGACTGGTGGTTCAGTAAAACCCAAGTGGGTCGCCGCCGGCACTCACATTCAAAAATGTCTTTAAAAGGATTGCCGATGTTCGCGCCGGCACCCCTGCATATAACAGGCACCTCCTGTTCCACAGTTAGCTGCCCCAATAAAGCAGCCGCAGACCCGCAAGTGTTTCGGCGTGGTGCAATCCCGCGACCAGGCAGGCCACTGTACAAAATACAAAAAGAGTTGCCTCTAGGTGGGATGCACTCCCAGGTGGATATTACGCCAAAGCAAGGGCACACGCCATGAACAAAGTCCTTTTCTGGTTTTCCTGCCAGACGCGTATCGGGCCAACGCCCTCTTCAGTGGCAGACCATGTGACGTGCCGGCGTGCGGCAACCACCAGTAAATCCCCGTAATAATTATGCTCAGGTGACCCACCCGAAGCAATGCTTCCTGGGACTGGTGGTTCAGTAAAACCCAAGTGGGTCGCCGTCGGCACTCACATTCAAAAATATCTTTAAAAGGATTGCCGATGTTCGCGCCGGCACCCCTGCATATAACAGGCACCTCCTGTTCCACAGTTAGCTGCCCCACATGTGATGTCACTGACCATGTCATGAGTGATGTAATATGTGACATCATCAGAAGTGCATTGCGGGGGCGCGAGTTATAGTTACCTGAACTAACTATAACGGGGGAATTTCACGGGTTTTGTACGAGTGCAATGTCCAACTAACTATAACTGTCCCTAAAACCTATGGTTTTTTCAGTGAATATATATATATATTCTTCTGCGCAATGTTGGTTTTGTGCGTGCTATATAAGGTGCATGTTCTGTAATATGCTGTTTGTCTTTTATAACACCCAGTACTAAAAGTCATCTGTGTTATACTTACTATTTAGGTTACAATAAATTGCTTTTCTTCGCAGTGTCATAAATATGCGGTTACATTATTTTTACCCTTTAATACCTAAAACAAATTTGTGTTGCATGTATATTTTGCCATCCACATTGTATATCTGCCTTACTTTTTTTTTTTAACTATGTACTGGGTGTAAATGTGCACTCACTTATTTATATAAACTATTTTAGACTTAAAACTATTGCTTAATTTCAGCTGGGGTTTTCCTGTACACATCACTGCACTTAATAAGTAACACATCCTCTTATAATGCAAAAATCATCCAAAAGTATTGATTGAAGTGCTTTTAAATAACACCACTTAAATCCATAATACATTTATGTACACACAAAGTAAATAAAATATTTGCCGAGGATCACAGGATATTGGGGCCACAGCAAACTTAAACTTTAATCCCCAACCTCAAATTCGGCACCTTTCTCCCTTACGCCACATCCACTCCACAATGACCTTTCTCTCACACATTCTGTTCCTTCTTTACAGTACATTCATTTACCTTTCTCACCTGATCCCTTCCTTCTTTTCTTCTCTCACTCCCTCACACTTTTTTCCCTTTAACATTTTCTCCTTCTCTCTTCCACTCCTGTCCTAATTTCTCCCCACACTCGCCGTCACTTACTCCTCCTCTGTCTCTTAGCCACTCTCGCCACACTTTCACTCCTTCTCCCATTCTCCTCTTCTTCGCATCTGTTTTACACCCACCCTCTCTCATACATCGCCACACCAAATGCAACACCAAACCACTTTATGCAACGCCACTCCACTCTGTGCAATGCCACTCCATTAAACGCAGCGCAACTCCATTATATGCAGCGCCATGCCACGCAACACAACACTGCTTTGCTCCACTCCAGGCTACTCAGCTTTACTCCACACCACTCTGCTTTACTTCACTCCATGCTGCTTTACTCGACTCAACGCCACTCTGCTTTACTCCACTCAACACTCTGCTTTACTCCACTCAACACTCCGCTTTACTCCACTCAACACTGCTTTACTGCACTCAACACTCTGCTTTACTCCAATCCACTCCACTCTGCTTACTCCAATTCTATCAACTCCACTCTGCTTACTCCAATCCACTCAACTCCACTCTGCTTACTCCACTCAGCCTTACTACACTCCACTCCGCTTTACTTCACTCCACTTTACTCTACTCCGCTTTACTCTACTCCGCTTTACTCTACTCCGCTTTACTCCACTCCGCTTTGCTCCACTCTGCTTTGCTTAACTCCACTCCGCTCTGCTTTACTTCATGCCGCTCTGCTTTACTCCACGCCGCTCTGCTTTACTCCATGCCACTCTGCTTTACTCCACTCAATGTTACTCCACTCCACGCCACTCTAATTTACTCCTCTACAATCGAAAGCACTCTTCTTTACTCCACTCCACTCTCCTTTACTCCACTCCATTCCACTCTGTTCAACGCCACTCTGCTTTACACAACTCCACTCCACTCTACTTTACTCCACTCCACTCTGCTTTACTCCACACCACTCTCCTTTACTGCTCTGCACTCTGCTTTACTGTACTCTCCTTTACTCCTCTCTGCTTTACTCCACTCTGCTCAATCCCCCTCTGGTTTACTCCACTCTTCTCAACACTACTCTGCTTTACTCCACTTCACTCAATGCAAATCTGCTTTACTCCACTCCACACTGCTTTACTCCACTCACCCCAATGCCACTCTGCTCTATTCTAAGCCACTCTGCTTTACTCCACTCACCCCAATACCACTCTGCTCTACTCCAAGCCACTTCGCTCAACACCACTCTATGTTACTCTACACCACTCTGCTTTACTCCACACCACTCTGCTTTACTCCACAACACTCTGCTTTACTTTACTCCACTCTGCTTTACTCCACGCCACTTCGCTCAACACCACTCTACTTTACTCCACACCACTCTGCTTTACTCCACTCCACTCTGCTCAATGCCACTCTGCTTTACTCCACTCTACTTAACCCCACTTAAGGCCTCTCTGCTTTCCTCCAAGCTCTTTTAAATGTATTTTTAGTATGTATTGGGGTAAATGTGTGCACAGTTATTTATGAAAACAATATTAGCCTTTAAACTAGTGCTTAATTTAAGCCAGGGTTTTCCGGTGGGCACCACTCCACTTAATAACTAACACATACTCCTATAATAAATAAATAAATCACCCCAAGGTATTGAAGTGATTTTAAATAACACCACTTAAGCACATAATAAATATACGTACATACAAAGTAAATAAAAATTTTGTGCCCACTTAAACTTTAATCTCCAACCATAGAATCGTCCTCTTTCTCCCTCATGCCACATCCACTCCACAATGACCTTTCTCTCTCACACATTCTGTTCCTTCTTTACAGCACATTCATTTACCTATCTCACCTGATCCCTTCCTTCTTTTTTGCTCTTACCCCTTCACAATTATTTCCTTTCAACATTTTCTCCTTCTCTCTTCCACTCCTTTCCTAAATTCTCCCCACTCTTGCCCTCACTTACTCCTATTTCGTCTGCCTCTTAGCCACTTTCTCTCCTTCTCCCATTCTCCTCCTCTTCCCTTCTCATCTTTTTTTACCCCCTCTCTCTCTTACACTTCTCTTCCTAGGACACATTTCACAGTGAAATTAATTGTATTTAAATTAGTCCATAATTTTAGCCTAGGTGTTCCAGTGCGCACCGCGGAACTTAATAGCGAAAAAATCACCCAAAGGTATTGAAAGTAATTTTAAATAACACCACTTAATACTGTAATAAATTTTCTTACATACAAAATAAATAAATATTCTGTCTCTTTGGTTAAATAATGTTTTCTTTCATATTTAATGTACAGCACTCTTTTTTTCTTTTGGCTTGGATGGCCTTTCAAGTCAACAGTGCACACATGGCATTCTTTCTATTGTTTTCAAAGCCCGAGCCATTAAGTATCCTGTTTCCCACTTGCATTGGAAGGCCTTTTGATAATTATCAGCATCACCATCTTTTCTCTATGGTAAATTTCCACCCAGACAGTAAACACAACATGTACTTTACCACATGCTGTTTCATTTCACAGTTTGTTGCGAACTTTCAGCCAATGGACTAAATTATTTCCTTGCTGGATACATTAACATCCTGCTTTCAAAACACAATTGCACTTTACTATAGGTTTCTGCAAAATGTTTGTACCATCCATACTGCAAATATGTTTATTTAACCCAAAGATATTACACTTTTTTTAAACGTCACTTAAGGACATATTACATTTTCATACAGACAAAAACATTACAGGATTTTCCCAAACTCAAATGCTGTTAGGCCACGCCACGTTTGTTGTTGTAGGCTGCACAAAATGTGTTTTGCTGGTGCAACCCGTGACGCTGCAGAGTAGGTATTTTTTTATATTTAGAGCTGTGTAACATGCCGTTTGTTTTAAACAATTTTAGCCTTTAAATTAGTGCTCAATTTGAGCCGGGGTTTTCTGGGACACACCACGGCAATTAATTATTAACACCTGCTTTTATAGCAAAAAATTCACCCAAACATAGTAAAGTGAATTCAAATAGCAGCAGTTAAAGCCATAACATATGTTTTTACATATAAGGAAACTAATTTATTTGCCCAGGGTCACGGGAAGTTGGGACCACGGCAGTACTCGAACTAATCCCCAGCTTCAAAGTTGGCACCTTTCTCCCTGTATTTTTGCCAAAGTTTTATTTTGTCCTAGTTCTGTAATATACTGTTTCTTTGCTAAAATAAAACGTATTTCTACTCTAGTTTAGTGCTATATATATATATATATATATATATATATATATATATATATATATATATTTTTCTTTATTCGGCGCAATGTTGGTTTTGGGCGTGGTGTATAATGTGTGTGTTCTGTAATATGCGGTTTGTCTTTTATAACACCAGTACTAAAAGTCATCTGTGTTATACTAATCATTTAGGTTACACTTTATTGCTTTTCTTTTCAGTGTTTTATAAATATGCAGTTACATCATTTTTACACTTTAATACCTATAACATATTTATGTTGCAAATCCATATGAATCTTTTAGCCACATATGGTACTGCACCCTGCAGCACGGCTTGGAAAAGAAGCATTTGCAATGCAATAGGTCTCACATTTGTTAAAGTTAGAACTATTGGAGTTAAAAATTACAATGTTTTTTACTTTTGCTTTTTTATACCAATTGCAATAGCACTATGCAAATATAATTACTCAACTGCAATAGAAAATTAAAAAGTAAAAAACATTTTCATTTTCAACACCAACAGCTCTAACTTTAACAAATGCAAGACCTATTGCATTGCAAATGCTTGTTTTTAGTTGATTTGGGTAATACGTTTTCTCCCCAGCAGGTCTCACTCATTTTGGTAGATGTAATTATACCTATAGTTTTCCTTTTCTTTTCCCCAGTAGGTGCCACTTAACCTGGAATCCAGTCACCTGAGGGAGGTAGTGTTTTCAAGACTGGGCAAGGTTTGTTTGCTTCCTTAATATGGCAAGGACATATACAACGTGATCCAACAGTGCAGGAGAGGCAGATAATACAGCAAAATATGCAGCTGATGAACATAGGTGAGGGCTGCAGAGTATGCAGCCTATAAATAGAATGTAAACATGGGCATCAGTCAAGCGTTGATATAGAAAGGAGAAACAAACTCAAAGATGGAGTGAATGGTACTCGTGCAAGCAGGAACCAGTGACAGGGATCTATTTACTAAGATTTAGCACTGTGCTTGTGTCACAAAAGTGACACAAAACGACGCTAAATCTTTTTCCACTAATTTACTTTCCAACCCGTTAATTTGCTTAGCACTGGTAAACACTGGAAAGTAGCGCAAAACAGCGCATATTGTTGCTTTGCATTACTTAGCGCCAAGGGTGTGTACCACGGGATTGATTTACAAGCCACTTGCGCCACCGGTGCATCATTTTTTATATGGGAAAAAGTGATGCACCAGCGGTGCAAGGGCTTGTATAGCCCCCATGAGTGGTGCATGGGTGTTCCCATGCAACCACCTAAGGTTTCTGCCGCTAAACCCTATTTACTTAAAATAGTAGACAGGGTTTAGCATGAGACAATAGCGCCCATTTCAAATAGGTGCTATGATGTAGTAATGCTTTTATTTCTCCTTCTTTTTCTGACTTTGTATGTGTGCTGCACTGTACAGCACACATACAAAGTGGGAAAAGGTTTAAAGTTAGTCTGAGCGTAGTATTTTGTACTGGAATGCTATTCTTCCAGGCTAAAACCTGTGCTAGATTCATGCAAACAGCCTTGCATTATAATGTAAAGGTGTGTGAGTGGCACAAGGCAGCTAATTTCAGCGCTGGTGCTAGGGAGAGCGGAGGAGCGTGCCATATTACTGTAAATATGGTGCTCTCCTGCTCCCTTCTTCTTGCGCAACACAGTGCTGCTTTTTTGGCAGCTGCGCTGCGTTGCGTGATATTTTAGTAAATCTGCCATTTAGTTTGTTGTACTCTGTGCTAAGTTCCTAAAGCTCAGAAATGCACCTGGAAGAACCTGTAAAAGTTCATGGGAAGACTTAGCTGATATTTAAATGGACTTACCAATCACTGACAAGGAATGTAGAGAAAGGAGATTGTTCCTCCGACGTTTTGGTTGAATCTTCAGTCATGGTATCTAAGAGAGCTCGTCTCCAAGTGAAGTACTCTAGATACAGCTGAGAAAATGGAAAGAGAGCTTGCAAATGTGACTTGAGTCAAGAGAGTCCTTTATTTGAGGCATGACCTGCCCGCAGCTCCGGGGCCAATGTTCCCTGTAGTCTTCCACCTCTTGCTTGAACATTTTACTTCCAAAACATTCTACAAATGACAGGGGCAAGTTTCACAACAGGCTATTCATGTCAGTCACCACAGTATATTTCTTCTCTTTCTGCCTGCAAAGCATTTGTAATCTGCCTTAGCTTGCTGTAATTGTAGTATAGTGTCTGTACGCGTTTATAGTATAAATTGCTGTTAATAACAACATAATAGGGAGAACATAGATTTGAGGATAGATATTGTAAAAATGTGTGGGTGAAAACCAAAAGAACAATTGAGGATATAGCCCAGGGAAGATTGTAATGACTAGTTGTATGCTAGCTCAACCAATGGCAACCCAGTAACTCATTGCTCTTGTTGGTTTTCAACCTAGCAGCGGAGGTAGTGTTCTAAAGTTTGGCTGATTCTGTCCACCTGCCCATCAATTTGCGGTTGACAGCTGGTTGATTTAAAGCTGGCCATGCCCAAAGATAGAATAGTGTGTTCTAGAATTTAGCAAAAGTGCTTTTTTGCCCTGCCAGGGTCCCTCTGGGATCCCAGGACCAAGGCTACAGGGTTAGGGTATTTTTACCCTGCTCCCGTAGGTTTTTTTCCAGGTTTTTTTTGGGACTCGGCTGAAGCCGAGTACAAAGATGGCTGCCAACGCTTTCTGGTTCAAGTGTTGGCATCCAATCAGACCTCTGCAGATCTCTGCACGAGCCCGTTCTTATTAACGAAGGCTTCATGACCTCAGATATGAAAATTTGGATTTCCTTTAATTTCTCGCAAACTACTGAAGGATTTATAACAAATAAGCAAAAGCATAATCTGTGAACCAAAAGCTACCTTTCTGCCAAATTTGGCGTATTTCCGTTCAGCAGTTCGGGCTGCAGGCCTGTCTAAAGATGGGGTCCTGGAAGCCGAAATCGGCTCGGGGCGGGGGCTGTGCGGTCCCCTCCCAGTTTGCCTTTGTGGTATGCAAAGGTCTTCCCCATTTTCTACGCTGATGGACAGCTTAACAAAAGGCCCCTGAGCACATTTCAAGCCAATTTTGACTATGCTTTATTGATGCAGAGGAATGCAAGGACATCTCCACCAAACAAAGAAGCACTTACTTCATTTATTTAAGGGGAAGCAACTCTATTTGGTGGATATTCAACTTCTCTTGACGACGATTCACGTTATCACAGATTTGTGGATGAAAATGCTTGAGGAACAATCACATTGCCAAAATTACATGCACACAAGGTTGAAACATAACCATGTGCTCCTTTGTACAGCTGTAGTGCAGAATATGCACAAGACATGTATCCAATGAGATAGCATATACTAATTAACCAGATGAAAGTACTCCATTTGGGTAGAGGTGTTTAGCAAAAAATGAGGTTCCAATCATTCCCTGCTGCACATTTCACACAAATTAAACCTCAACGGGAAGCACTTACAAATATAAACATAGCAGGTGCCCCAGTAGAAGCTCCACTTCAGTAAAGCACAAACGATCCTAACTTCTCGGGCTTGGCAAAAGCAAAGCATGTGTGTTTCCTCTCCATTTAAAAAAATATCTGAAATTCCTAATGGGGGTGACTGCATCATTGATCTATTGGAGCGTAATCGGATCTGGGTTACTGTGACAAGTGATTTTTTTCGCGTTGTCTCCTGGTAAGAGCAGAGTCCATGATTCTCCCTTTTAAATATCCTAAGTATGCAAATGCCCACAATGCATCGCACCACTCACACACCTACTCACAGTCATACACAGGCACTCACAGAGCTACACAGGCACTTGCACACACACTCAGATACTCACACAGGTACTCACACACCCACTCAGCCACTCACGCACCCACTCTCAAAGGTGACAGGTTTCAATTAGGATTAAAAAATTTCAATTCATAGAAATTCACTGAAAAAAACAAAGGTTAGAAGGACGTTATAGTTTGAAAACAAAATGTAAAAAGAATTTCGAAATTCACTGGAAAAAATCAAAGGTTACAGGCATGTTATAATAAGGAAATAGACTATAAAAAACCTTAGAAATTCACAGAAAAAAACAAAAGTTACAGGGATGATATAGTTAGACTCAGATTTCACTCATACAAACCATAGAAATTCAGAATTTATAGTTACCTGAGCAAACAATAATGTACCCCCAATGCACTGTTTATGTGGTGGTCACTGTTGTACTCCAAGTTTCTGCTTCATACAGAAAGACTGATTTTACGTTGGTGTTAAAAAGCCTGATCTTGGTTTGCAACTTTAGGTTCTTGGAGCTCCAGATCTTCTTTAGCTGAATGAAGGCAGCTCTTACCTTGCCGATTCTTGCCTTGGCCTCGATGTCTGTGCCGCCCTGCTTGTCTATGACACTGTCCAGGTAGGTGAAGGCCTCAACCTCTTCTAGTGCACACCTGCAACAGTGACTGAAGTTGTGCTGGCCATGTTAGCCTTCGGGATCTTGGTTTTTCCCTTGTGGATGTTGAGGCCAAGTTGATCTGATGTTGCTGCCACTTTGTCTTCCCTTGCATCTGCAGATGGGTATAGGAGAGTAGGGCAATGTCATCTGCAAAGTCCAGGTCATCGAGCTGCATTTAAGATGTCCACTGGATCCCATTTCTTCTCCTTGAAGTGAATGTCTTCAGGATTCAGTTTATGACCAGCAGGAAGAGAAAAGTCGAGAGAAAACATTCCTGCCAGACTCCGATTCTCACTTCAAAGGCTTCCATGAGTTGTCCTCCACTGACTTTCTTGCAGGTCATTCCCTCATAATAGTTCCTGATGATTGTTCCGAGATTACCTGGCACCCCGTAGGTGGGGTGGAGTTTCCAAAGGGTCTCTCTGTCCTTGCTGTCGAATGCCTTCTTACAGTCGATGAAGTTGACATAGAGAGGGGAGTTCCATGGTGATGCGCAGTGTTGTAATCTGGTCTGTGCAGGATTTATCTTTGTGGAAGCCAGCTTGCTGGTATTGCAACTGAGCATCAACTTGTTCCTTCATTCTGTTCAGGAGGACTCTGTTGAACACTTTGCCTGGGGTTGATAGAAGATTTATATCTCTGTAGTTTGTGCAGTTAATCAGGTCAACTTTCTTGGGGATCTTGATCAAATATACCTCCTTTCAGTTTGATGGCATATTTTCCTCTTCTCAGATCCTTCCAAACATGGAGTACTAATGTTTCAATGACTGCCTTCAGTGCCTCTGTAGGAATGATGTCAGGTCCTGCCACCTTCCCATTTCTCAGATGCTTGATGCCTTGCCAGATTTCTTCCTTGGTTGGTCTGTTGCTGTCAATTGTCAAGTTCTTGTCATCTGGCTGTATGTCTGGTGGAGATCACAGCACCGGCTAGTTCAGTAGTTCTTCAAAGTGCTCAACCCATCTTCATTGTTGGTCTTCATTACCCATGATTGTCTTCCCAGCTTTGTCTTTACCAGGTCTTTCTGGCCTGCTGTGCCTGCCGGAGAGTTTCCTTGTTATGTCATAGAGTTCTTTGGACATCTGTTGTAAGTTAATTGTTGAATCTTCTCTTGTCTGCTCTTAAGCTTCCCTTTGCTTCCTTGTTGGCTTTGTTGTATTCACCATGAGCTTTTCCTTTTTCTGCTCTTGTTCGCCTGGTGTTGACTGCAGCTTTCTTTCTCTTTCTTGCTTGGATTTTGAAAAGAGTCTTTTTGGATATCCATTTTTATGCTGATATTTCTTGGAACCCAGTACCTCTTGGCAGGTTGATGTCACTATTTTTTTGATCATTTTGGCTTCCAGGGATCGCTGGCTTTCACCACAAGGCGTCATAGCTCTCTGTGAAGGTGATTTCTCTCTCTCAAAGGCTAGGATATCTTTTGGTCTTTTGGTTGACGTTTCTGTAGCAAGGAATTTTTTTACATGGTGAGGTAGCTAGCTCCACACATAACCCTCCTCCTTTTGCAGCTTGGCTTGGGAATAGCCATGGCGGAGTTTCAATACACTGAAGGTAAAAGGGCAGAAAGGGGGAGTCATTCTAAGTACCAAAGAAAAGATTAGTACAGAAGGAAAAGTGAAACAGGATGTGAGACTGATGTCAGCATATAGAGGGAGTCAAAAAGATTGCACTGTAAAACCCCAGTAAAAAAGAAGAAAGTGACAGAATGCCAATTCAGCTGTGAGTCCTACTGTGAAACAGGACTTGGGCAAGAGCCACAGAAGTCACAATGGTATATCAGACGCTTCAGAGGTTTTTTGATTCGAATCCAACTGATGATTTTATACAAGTCGAGACTCCAGATCACCATTTAAATCCTCCTGATAGACTTCACAACTTAAATATACAAATTGAAGGGGGGACACCAAGCATTGTTAAAGCAGTCTTTTGGTCACAATTATCTGATGATTATGATAGCATCCTGACAGAAGAAGACTGGCTTCCAGACTTTATTAGGGAAGCCCCCTGGGAGAGGGATAGTCATAAGGATAGCCTTCTCTTCTAAAGTGCCTAAGGATGTCAGGGAAATTGATGCCAGTGAATGGTCCATGAGACAAGCTTTCGTCTTATACAGAGATCAAGCAGGGTGGGACGAACACTCTAGTCCACATGTCATTCCCTTAAGCAGTGAACCACAACCACAAGCTTAATACCATTTCAAACCAGAAGCAAAATGAGGTATAAAAGCAATACTAGATCCATTGTAGTACCAGGGCATAATATCACCTTGTCTTTCACCACTGAACATACCCCTTTTTCCCTCTCTAAACCAGACCGCTCTTACGCAGTACAAAACGCCAGTAGAACAGATTTGATGACCAACCTGGTGCAGAAAAAATACAAAACGACCCCGGATATTTCCAATGGGTTCTTTTTTCAAAACATAGCACCTGAGACTGATTATTTAAACGCTTTCAGTTTTGAAAGAGTGCAGTTTTCATTCCAACGTTTGCCTATGGGCTATAAGAACAGTCCTGGCTTGTTTTCAGCACGAATCATGGAGATATTACATCCAGATCCCAAGGTATTGTCTTACAATGATGATATCTACCTAACTGATGATGATGATGATTTGAATCTACACCTGACCAGGGTAGTGACCATATTAACATTAGGGGTGGGCAGAGCTCACGGAGTGGCACTACACGGAATTCCGCAGAGCTGCATAAAAACTCTGTGGGTTTCCGTGGAGTTCTGCTCTGTCCGTAAGGACCCTTGGGCCCTGTACTCCTCTCCCCAGGTGTGCGTGATGAGAGCCCTGCCACCCTTAATCCTGCTGGCACTCCTGCTGTCCCCCTGGCATGCAACGGCCCACCTTACCTTCCAGCACCTGGACACAGCCTTTAACCACTTGGCGCTAGACCGAGAGATGGGCGTCCTGTATGTCGGCGCTGTGAACCGCCTCTTCAAGCTCTCACCTGACCAGGAGCTGGTGGGTGAGGACAGAACCGGCCTCGTGGATGATTGACAGCCCTGACTGCCCTTCAAGGATGCGAAAGACTGCCCTCCCCATGGGATGAAAGGTCACACTGTGCTTGTTAGGCCTCCCAGCTTTTTACCCATCTCCACTCCAGCACAGGGCTCCGGCTTCCCTCAGCCCTCACTCTCACCCGAGGGTTCCTAGAGGAATTGAGGGCTTCAGCTTGCTGTGCCCAACACCCCATCAGAAGCTCTCATGGGATAAAAGGTTGCACTGTGCTTTTGGGGAGTAACCGCAGGGGCTGCAGGGCCTGCATTATGCCCCTGTCCCCTCCAGCACAGGAACCCGGCTACCCTAGGGCCTTCTCTGATCCCTAGAGGGCCTCTGGGATTCCAGTGAAGCCCAGGCTGGGAGGGCCGGCCTGTGTGCAGCTGTGCAGGACTCAGCGCCTTCCATACGGTAAAGAGCGAAGCAAGGAGGCAGCCACTGAATGCCAGGCATACTCTGCACTCCTCAGGGCCCTGCTGTCTTCAGAGGGAAAGCACACCATTCCATCCTCCTCATCCTCACTCCCGTCGAGCTCCCACACAGCTGTGAGTGATTATGTGACTGTCCACATGGCTCAGGCCACTTTCATCTCCCACCAGACCCCAGGCAGATTCACTGACAGAGCACTCACAGGGAAGGCCTGGAACACTCTATCCTCCAACATGCCATTAATATTCCAGCACTGCCTTCTGCACCTGTAGACCGTGTGAGGACTGTCTCAGAGATGATCGACTCTTAGGACACCACGAACTACAGTGCCTAGCAGTCTCTGTGAAGGCACCTCAATGCGCAGGACCTTGCAAACTCTGAGGACAGACTCTGCGAGGACGCTTTGAGGTGCAGGGACAGGTAGACTTTGAAAAACATATTCCGCACGGACATCTCGAGGTCCAACTTCCAGATTATACCCATGGGCCGGAGTGGCGCATCCCTGGAGGCCATGAACCCCAGCAGTGGGCGGTACCTGGTGGATGCCAAAGGCATCGGTTTTATACAGCACTGCAGACTGAAGGTACAGTACACCTAACAGGTGTGCAGTCCTGTCTCGAGCATCGGCAAGGTGACTGGGTTTGGGCGGGTTGGAACAATGCGAAATGGGACAGGGCGTAGTGGCTGGAACTAGAGGACGCAGAGGAAAGCACTATGGATGGGCCAGTCATTGAAACTAGAGAGAAGAGCTCAAGAACTAATTTTAAGATGTGCTGAAAACAAGACTCGGGAATAGGAGGCTGCTCGTTGGTGAGGGGTGGGGTTTGAGAACAGGATTGGGGCACTAGAATGTCTGAGACCCCCCTACCAACACTGGTCAACAATGGGGGAAGCTTGGCGGGTATCCAAACTCTTACAAGCCCATACCCCTCACATCATCTCTCCTCACCTGAGTGAGTTGAGCCTCATTCCTCAGCAGAGGAGGTCTCCATTGCACCTTCGACAACTCCTTTCACTGTCACTACCAGTTCTTTTTGTAGGTTTAAATTTCCTGAAGGCCCGACCCGGATATCAAGGCAGAGAGAAGGGATGGGAGCTCGAAGCAGCAAATCGATTTCAACGCGTTCGGTATAGGCAGTGTAAGAAGCGGGGTGGGCGGCAGGGGCAAACTCCGCCATGCAGCGGAGTCTGATTTTTTTGCTGAACTCTGTGCTCCCAGCGGAGCGTGGAGTTGGCAAAACTCCACAAACTCCGCTGGCGGAGCAGAGTTCACTGCCCACTGCTAATTAACATCACATGGTTACAAAATTAATTTTGAAAAATCAAAGGTTGCCTACCTGACGGTGACCTTCCAAGGATACAAGTTATCTTATGAGGGCAGGGGTCTAGCTCTGGACTTCCTTCAGAAGTATACTACCTTGCAGCCTCCAGACATAGTGAAAAGTTTGCAATCCCTGCTGGGATTTCTTCACATTGGACATACTTATTTGCCTCATTATGCTGACACAGTGAAGCCCTAATATGACCTAATTTCTCCCAAGTTTTCATCCAAACAATAGCTGAATACGCATACTGATGTCTTGCGTGCTCTAAAAGCAGACATGCGTGAGACTAAATATTTACAAACTAGGGAATACAGACCAACTTAATTATCAGAGTCATACTCAGTCACTATGGTTATACTTACGTGACTTACAATGAAGAACAAACTGTCCCATTTGCTTATAAGTCCCACTTGTATTCCCTGGCTGAAGCACGCTTTGCTTCCATTGACAAAATCCTGACAGCTGTGCAAACATCTATACTCAAAGAGTGCCCTTTGACGCAGTGAAAACATATCATTATAGTTTCTCCCGTACAAGCAGTAGAGGCGCCCACAAAGGCAAGTATGCCTAATGCCCATGCCCTACACCTAAGATGGGCACAGTGGGCCTCTTATTTAAGTGCAGTGGATGTAAAGTTTCAGTATGATCCCTCTCTTTGAACACACGTTTTTCTCCAATATGAACAAAAGTTTGCTCCTACTTTAGCTTCTTTACCCATTGATTCTTACTAGAGTATCTTCTATACCGATGGCTCATCCCAACCAGCAGTTGGAAGAAAATGCAAATACTCCACAGCCTGTGCAGCAGTACAAAGTATAGGGAAGGATGGTCAATCGATCCCACAGTGTACCCATTCTAAATTCCTAGGTGATAGTACTGCACAACATGCAGAATTACATACCCTGCTACTTGCATTACAAAAGACTGACTCGTCAGTTCCCACATCCCACGAGTCAAATGCAAAAGCATTGAAACCCTTTCATGAAGCTGCAGTTCAGCTCTTTGTAGAATTTATAGTATTAGCTCTCAGCTCAGGGTTTCAATGCTTTTGCATTTGACTCGTGAGGGACACCTAGTAACGACTAGTGGAACTGCAGCTTCATGTAAGGGTTTCAATGCTTTTGCATTTGACTCGTGAGGGACATCTAGTAACGACTAGTGGAACTGCAGCTTGATGTAATAATTTCAATGCTTTTGCATTTGACTCGTGAGGGACACCTAGTAACGACAGAGTTGAACTGCAGCTCTTTGTAGAATTATTTTGATATTGGATACTATAATATTCACTGCCCACTGCTAATCTCATCCCATAATGCTTTGCAGAGCCCTTGGTTGGGATTGTATTTTTGCCCATAACTGTGCTTGCGGTGGTCCTAACAGGATGGGACCACCACTGAATCGTTCAGCATGATGTGCTCTTTGTGTTCAAGGCATCTGCTTGGTCCTCCCCCTAGGTTAGGGGGGATCCCAAAATCATCACCTCTCTCATTGGCTGATATTTTAATTTCAAAGTTCACTTTTGTGAATTGGTTATATGCTTTTTTAGCATGTAAAGTTGCTTTATCAAAGCATTTGTGGATGCAGTTTAGTGGCTGATTCCACTACGCGGAGGGATGGAGTTTTTAACGGAATGCGTAGTTAACAATTCTCCGCAAACTCTGCAAGCGGAGCGGAGTTCATTGCCCACCCCTACTCAGGACACAGTTTCACATATGGGACCTACTGGTCCGAAGAGTAGGCCTAAGGCGGCAGTGGAGTACGTCAACGAGAAAGGAATAAAGCGGGCCTGTGTCATGGATGCCGTGATGGTCTGAGGTGGCTGTCAAGGTCTCGGGCCTCGGGCTTGGAGCTAGCGCTGACACGTGGTGGGCCCTCCTTGACACACGCCGGTGTCGGCAGGTGATCAGTGTGGCCTGGCTGAGCAGGGGCGGGCCTGACGGGTTCGTGGTCCAACGTGCCGGGGTTCAGCAGGCGCACAGCATCGCAGGCAACTCCGCTCACAAGGACGGCATCGACCTCGTGGCGGGGTTGGAGGCGCCGCCCTGGCAGAGACGTGGGTCTTTCCGGAAGAGGACCACACCCAGGCCTACGTGCTTTTTATTCACACCCCTACGCTGGCGTGGCGTACGCCGGGCCATCCCACTCAGGTGACGCTTAGGGGGGGCGTAACAGGCAACATTTCCGCGAGGTCCCCCACTGGCTGGGGTGACATGGTGGCGTCCACTACACTCCATACACCAGCGGTGTTTGTCGCCATGGATAGGGGTGTGTTCTGCATACTGCGGTGTGTCCAGCACATCTCCGCCACCCGTGGCATTGTGTACTTTCCCAATCATGGTTCTACTGCATCCTTCACACATGCCTGGTTGCCACCTCTCCCCACATTCAGCTATTATGTGGCTGAGGTGCCATGCCGTTGCTGGCTCATGTTCAGGGCTTGCCCATGTGAACATTGTAAGTTGTTCTGTCGTGTTTGGTGGGTGGGCATGTTGTTGTGCCTGTTGTATGTGATTTTGTGACGTGTGCATTGCCAGAGTTGTGAGTTGCATGGTTGTGGAGTTGAGGTGTGTGGGGTGTTCATTTGTATATTGCCAAGGGGCTGTGCATTTCCCTTGTTGCCATCCTGGGAACGCTGGTTGATGATGGACTGTCGGAGGATGAAGGTATCATGCACACTGGCTGTGTATTTGAAGGCGACATTGTTGGGGGTTCCACGGTGTTCTATTGTAGCCTGCACATTGATGTGAGACTTGTGCTTCCTGTTGCGGTGATTGTGTGCTGTGTCACCAGGGGGCACAGGTAGTACATGTGTGCTGTGTATTGCCCCCAACACGTGTGTGCATCCTGCTTGGGCGTATGGTCCTTGCTTTGTCTCCAGCGGATCCTGTGCATTGTGTTGTACATATGGGGACTGGGGTACCAGGGTGATGGTGATGTCCAGGACAGGTGTGGGGGACTTGGATGTGGCTGGCTGTCAGACTCCTCCGACTCTGGCGGGTGTTGGTTGGGGGGTCCCAGGGGCCAACAGGTGCAGCCAAGCCATCAGCTTTGTGTGGGGTGGGATGTTGGTTGTCCGCTGTGTTGGTGCCGTAGGCCTGTTAGGCGATGATGGTCAGGATGCGTAGGATGGTTGTCCCTTTCAGCCTGTAGTGGACGGTGACATTGTCAGATGTTGGGTCTGTGCGGCTGGTACGTTTCCTGGGGTTCCGCTGTCTTTGTCTGCGCTGCGTCTGTGGTGGTCCAGGGGGGGTTCCGGGTGTGGGTTGGGGTCCTGGGGTGGTGGAGGTGGGTGTTGTGGCCCTCTTGGGTGTCCGGGCCGCATGATGGGTGGCTCCATGGCATCTGTTGCCCTTCGGATGTGGCCCTGGGCTGTGCTCCCTTCTGTGGTGCTGGCTGCTGTCCGACTTTACACCAGGTCAGAGCAGGTGTAAATTTCCTGGTGCTAACGCACCTTATTGCCTGTTTTGTGTTTTTATCGCCGATGTGGCTGGTCGTTGTGAATGTTGAGGTGTGCTGTTGTCTCGGCTTTTGGCACGGGAACGCCTACTCTGCATCTCATTAGCGATATTTGCGGGGGTCCTCTGTGGCGATGTTTTTTGGGGCTGCTTTTGCGGGTAAACTGGTGCTGTGGGCTGTTAACACCGGATTGTGAATGGGGAGGTAAATTTATCATGACTTTGGCTGCGATAAAGTGCCGTTAATTCGGCGATGGCTCCTTGTGAATATGCTGACTAAATTGCACCCCCACTGGTGTGGGGTGTGTCCCCAGGGCTCTAAAGGTAAGGCCTCGTAAAAGAGGTTAATTTGATTTCTCAAAGTTTTTTTTCAAATTGCTTTATTTAAGTAACGATTACTTAGATAATCTTGTTCATCAATCTTATGTTGTATCATTGCATTATGATTACAGTTCATTCACTGCATGTTTCTCGGTTACATTAATACAATACTTTACTGGTCCCAATGCATTTCGTGCATCCTGGCCTTCATCTGGGGACACTTGGCAAATGGATATCAGCAAACCGATCGCGTCACGGCGATCGGTTTGCTGATATCCATTTACCAAGTGTCCCCAGATGAAGGCCAAGATGGCCGAAATGCATTGAGACCAGTAAAGGATTGTATTAATGTAAACGGGAAACATGCAGTGAATGAACTGTAATCATAATGCAATGATACAACATAAGGATTGATGAACAAGATTATCTGAGTAATCGTTACTTGAATTAAGCGATTTGAAAAAAAACTTTGTGAAATCAAATTAACCTCTTTTACGAGGCCTTACCATTAGAGCCCTGGGGACACACCCCACACCAGTGGGGGTGCAATTTAGTCAGTTTGTAACATTCACTCGAGTTCAGGGAGTGAACACCCAGGAGGCACGTGACACCGTATTCAGAAAGTGTGACTCGACATAAGGTTGTGCACGTACTTATAATTTGTTACATATTATCCTTGTGAATATGCCCCATAGTGTAGGTAAGGTATGTCAATGAAAGTTGGAACACTCTAGCCTTTCAGCTGTGAACGAACATTTTCTCCTTAATTAATGAAAGCATTGATTTTTCTGGGTCGGCGTCCTAATAGAAATAAAAGATTCCTTGCCACAGGAATATATGCAATTTATAATGAATTAAATACATATTCAGAGAAAGAAGATGCAGAAAGAATTAGGCAAATAGATCAGGAAAACATACACATATAGACAATGGAATGCACATGCTTTCTGAAAGAGTGCACTAATTAAATCACATTTTGTCCTCAGCTTAGACCTCCTGAAAGGAGACATGAATTTATTACAACACAGGCAGGATCAGTTAAGAGCAATTATGCAACTTAATTGGGCACTACGAACACTTAGAACAGGTTTCGTGCCTTGGCAACTTCTCAATGAAACCGCTCTGTTTGAACTATATAATTTGACGCTCAAGCAGAAAACAATGGCCAAGAAAGAATCAACATACACCATATTAAGCGTAGAACAAGTTGAAGATGCACCGTTTACAGTCAGTGACACTCCACCTATTGCCTGTATCATTTCATTACCTGTTACAACTTTTCATTTTCACAACTGTCAAAAATATAAATGTATTGGCTGGTATGAAGCTATGCACAATTCGCAATAGTTCCATCATCTGTTTAAATGAAAATGAAGATGACCATGTGTATATCAGTACAGCAAATTGTAGACATCCCCTTGGACACTCCCTTCTGTGTGACACCATATCTTTGCATGGAATGTGTAGCGCTTTGATGCCATGGTTAAATGGTGTTTTATCATTTTCCCCCATTGCATCTGTTTCCACACATCATGAACTTCTCAATAACAGGTCTCATTTATTTTTAACAAATGTTACTTGCTGTGGGTTGGATACCAGCCTGCCATACCGGATAACAGTTTCAGAAACAATACAGTGTTGTGGAAGGACCTTATATACTCTACTTAGAAATATCATTAGGAACATCCCTTGGCCTAGTATAAGCATTAAATCTATGTTTTTGACGATTTAAACAAGCTATATTCTGTTCTATTGAAAAAAGAAGCCCCTTTGACTTCACCGGGTAAAGTTTATAATCTGTAATTAGCCAGATTATTATACAGTCAGATATTCAGAGGCTGTTACACACATAATACCCCCATGCATTTTGCAGATATCATACAATCATACAAATGATATTTAATTCACCTGTGACAACTGGTGTTGTGCATCTTTTTAAGAACATTAGATATGGTCTTGTGACTGGAGTTAAAGCTGTATTTGGACAGATTATGTCATTTTTTCTTTCTCTGTTCTCCAGCCTTTTTGGAGGGTTTCCAATCATCGTGCTGATAAACGTCTGAGGTATCATCATCTTTCTCCTGTTCCAACAAGGAAGCTGCAGAGAGACTTTAACACACTAGGACATGCTTAGCTATCTGAATTCAGTGAGCACTGTAAGCTTGCCTTTCACAAAATGGGTTCTACACAAGTAAAACCTG
Source organism: Calotriton arnoldi (assembly GCA_963921515.1). Classification (NCBI taxonomy): domain Eukaryota; kingdom Metazoa; phylum Chordata; class Amphibia; order Caudata; family Salamandridae; genus Calotriton; species Calotriton arnoldi. The sequence continues at coordinate 2,095 of CAWUFW010022086.1, read as the reverse complement.
CGTTCTGGTACATAAATTGTCTGACTGAAATTATCTTGGACTTATATCTAAGTCCCCAATGGTTTATGTTGATATGAAAACAATCATTTAACCTCTACAAGAGCACTAGCAATGATGCAAAGTAATGCATCTGTCCCTTCTACAGGATGCTACCTATGACGGAGCAATATCACTAGCGGCAATTTTCAATGCAGCTATTGATGAATGGCTTGACTCAGTGTTTTCTTTCGAACCCCCTGGAAGAGAGCCACAACTGCAATCAAGTGCCCAAGACAAGCAGCCAATTGCTGGCCATTAAACACACAGATTGTCAACTATAACATGCTCTATATGGTTTTCGTACAGATCACATGTATGCTGTGTGTGCACCCGACAATATCAATTGTCCACTGATGAGGAATGAACTCAACAAGTAACTCCACCAATGACAACAACAAGAATTTAGCAAGTATACCACAAAACCCTGAATGAACTATATTCATGCTTATTAGACTCTTTTTAGTTCTTGTTTTTCTTTTATGCCGCATATTTTTAATGTGGCACATTCATCACTGTAATGTTTTAATTGCCATCTTGCATTCAACATTTTAGATGGACTTAGGTATATATTGATTATCTGAATCAACAAAAGGTTTGAAAGTATTCATGCTTCGCTATATTGTTATATGTATCATTTGTAGGTCTCGGCTAGACAGCCCAGGTGCTGTCTCTAAGAGGCATGTTGTGTTTAATCTGTGGGCTTCGGTCCACCAACAGGCTTTTAATTTGCTCGCTCCATTGTCTGTCTCATATTTGTCACCATTTGTCCCTGGCTTGCATGATCATGCCTCTTCTTGTGTTTAGCCCTCCCCCAGAACACCACCCTAGAACTTATAGCCTTACGCTTATCCCATTATAGCACATACTTCAGGAACTGTTTTTTTCTTTCTCTAACAGCACTTAAAGGAGCAGCTTGGGCTTTCAATCACTCTGACCACCTTTTAAACAGGCCTGTAAATCTTGTTATCTCGTCACATTTGCTGTGCATTCAAATGCCAGACGCTCTTTTTGGAGGGCGCCTGTTTACTTTTATTTGTCAGACTTCAAAGTGTTGTTTGTTTAAGTAGAGATTGCAACACAGAACAAGAACCAATGAGAAAAAAAGCAAGAGGCAACTTCCAAGTAGTCTAATCCTGTTCTCTCTCCGACCTACATTTTCTGAGAAGCCTTAGCCCTTTGCCTCTCTGACCTCCGACTGTCTCTCCTCACGTGTACACAGTGACCTTAGATTATGCATGTATGATTTCCATTGAAATCCAAACCTGCAACACCAGACAGTGTAGCAACATATTACTTCTCATAGATGAGTGCAGGGAAGCATGTGATGAAGCTTCAGTGACTCTTATGCTCCTTCACTCACCAGTGACTACTGTCCTCTCAAGCACCCCCCACTGGTGCAGATTGCCAGTGGATCTCATGGATTTGACACCTCGGCTTGTGCTGGATCACTCACTTTACTGTTGGTAAAATTCTCAGCAGTAACTGCAGCTCTGACATTACTAAGACCCTGGGCAGTGCCCTAGTGCAGGCAGTCTGCAGAGAGGGGTTTGGGGAGGGAAGCTAACTGGCCATGTGTGCCACCAGCATGATGCTCCTCTCACCTTCCTGAATGCCAGCTTTTTAATCTGGAATGAGATGACCCGGGTACCTGGACATAACTTTCTGATGCCTTCTTCAGCAACTGGCCTAAAATCTGTCTCGATTTGGGCAAAAACTCTTCTCACCTTGTGACCTTCCATGTAGTTCAGTATAATGTGATTTTATTTAGTAAAAACTGTGCCAAATGCTCTCTGCTGCTGCCTCACACCTTCCCTACTTACTCCACACACATCTTTAACCCTTTCTCTCTAAAATCTTGTTGTAATCAAACCCCCTTCACCACTTTGTTCCCCACGACTCGTATGCTAGCACCAGTATCAAGCCATGACACCTTCTTCGAGCTAAACACTACATGAAATGCCTAGAGAGTACAGATCAGCTCTTGTGTGAGAGCCTCATTTGTCAGAGATGGGCTAAACTTCCCTGGGCACCCAGGATGGAGGTTGGATACTATGCC